>JBAHVQ010174824.1:0-17725 GCA_036872915.1 Nanipora kamurai
AACTAACATCTATTATTGTGATACAAAATGTCAATCATATTTAAGGTGTGTCTTTGCACCGGATTTACGTCACTACAAACACTAGTTCGGGCACTAGTCTGAATGTAGTGCCCAAAGCGAGCACAATGAAACGGTGCCCAAGCACCGGCACTGTCTCTCGAGGTAGTGTCGTGCTTGGGCACCCTGTCATATGTGCTCGCTTTGGACACTGCATTCTGACTAATTCCCTTCCCCATGCACCGTGCTAGGGCACGTAGTCTGAACAGAGCCTAAAGCACTACGTTATGTAAGGCTCCCTTGCCGAATCCTTACCCAGGGGTCCTTTAATCGTAAGTGCGATCCTGGTTAGTATAGCTGAACCACACTGAGAGGTAACGATATGTTTAATTCTAAACTTGTTTAACTCATTTTTATCCAAAGTAACTTAGCACTTTACCAAGTCGACATTTTCAAAAAGGTCCATAAATTTATTTGAAGATGTTCCTTGATCTACAATCATTGCAGAAAATAGCTGGGATACCTGGAGAAAAATACAAGTATTTCAGACACTTTGCTAAAAATATTTATGTAAACATGTCTGCCGCCTCTCTGTCCATCTGTCAATGTTGTTTTCTTCAAAGAAATTATCCAATTGCTGTTTAGCATGTCATACCACATTTGACACGAAACCAACATTGAAATGGGAGACGGGGGAAAACATGAGAATGTCCCAGCATTTTCTGCAATGGTTGTATATTACTTAGAAAAAAATCGAGTCCTAGTTACAGTAGTCGGAAGTGTAGCCTTGGGATCGCCGGTGAGGTGCTCTTGCTATCGGCGTGAATGGTCCCAGATGGCCGAGCTTCGGTTACATTTAAGTTTGTGTCAGTTGACATTAAGGAACATAAGCAACCGATGTTTTTGAGCCGTGGACTGCCACTACTGTAGAAGATTCGAGTAACACATATTTTGGAATTTTGTGTAGTGCATCCTTTCAATGAAACTTTTCATCCAATCAAAGACGGTGAATAACTTAAAAATCACTATAGAAATCACAACATTTCGAACCAGCAAATCAGCTTTGAACATCACTAACACAATTTAAAAATCCGAAGAGAAAATAACATGTCTGATCAACAAATTAGCGGTGAAAATAACTGACAATGTTAACGTCCTCGCAGTAGATGGAACGTAGAAACGCTGTCAGTGACGTCTCTGTGTAACGAAAACGACATTTTCAATGTTCAGCGATGCTTTTTGGGGTTTGAATTTGTTCATACTCTTTGTTTAGCATGAAAAATTGTATTGAAAGAAAACGCCGTCCATGAATCAAGGACGCATGTTGCTTAAGCTCCCTAATTACACAGGTTAACGCCAGTACCAGTAATACATTTGTTGTTTGAGGAAGTTTTTTAACTCCTAGTACAGATACTTTAAAGGATTTTCCTTGAACTATTTTATTCAGAACTTGCATTTCTGAACCCTTGAAGGGATTCGAACCCGTAATCAGATCGCACTTTCAAGTACTTAGATAGTTCAAGAAAGATTTCAATGACGTGAGCCAACGGGCCGTTGGTAGTTGCTCTCATGAAGTCAACAGGTCGAAAGTTTAGCCCTAACATATAACGTGGTACTCCACAAACTGAACATAGTTTATCCAGCATTTCCTCAAATATTCTGGGCATCAGATAGCTACGTGTAATGTTGGTACACAGATCTTTTAAAACTACCGTTCGTGCATGCTTTCCTGTAGGTGTTGATATCAACGTACGGGATAGCAGAGGTCAAACAGTGATGGATTTGTTGGCTGCCAATCCTTCACAGCGATCTCGTGAAATTACGGCGTGGATATATAGTAAGTTAAATCAGTTATTAAATAATTGACATTGAGAGCTACAGTTTTTTGTATGTCACATCAACCAGGGAACGATGTAAAAATATAGGTTTCTGCCTGGGCAGTATATAAAACAGTGTACATGTAGAAGGTTAAAAGGTTTGTAGACTGTTGAATTTATGTAGAAAAAACGTGTACAAGAACACGTCTCACTCTCTGAAGAAGGGCCTTTGCTCAAAATGCAAAATTTTTCTTCATAAATTAACCAGTCTACTAACCCTTTAACTTTCTAAATGTATAACCAACGCATCCTGCTGAGCTTCAAAAAAAATCCCATTTTTTGAGAAAAGTAAGTAAGTTAAAAAAATTCAACCTGCATCATTGCAACGAGCCTCGTAATGCTGACGTAAGGAGTTCGACCAATCTAGTATCTCCGGTGTCTTCTATGAGAAGCTTGTTCAAGATATGAGATTTCAAAATAAAAAATACCGGAGACAAATCGACAAGGCAATGACTTTTAGTAGTGTGCAGTATTTTGCTCATTATGGCACTTCGCTAACGTAAAATTTGGCGTCGCTAACGTGAATTTTAGTCTAGAAATTTAAATATCTGTGGTTTATTTTGAATTTAAGTTTAAAAGGGTTTTGCTTCAGAAACAAGTAGTTTGTTACATGTTGTGCTTCTAAGAGGCACTGCACGTTCTAAATAACTCTCTAAGGTTTTGTAGACACACTATTCAGGTTATCGGTATTTACACGTATAGAAGGTGGAGAATACGTTACCTGGTCTATTCTGTTTTATGTGTTCGTTGATGTGAAATAAATATTCTTGCGTTTTCTTCATATATGTAAGGTCTAGAATCCATCGCCAACCGACAATTTGAAAATATATAAGACAAAACATAATCCGAAAATAAACATCTTGGGAATAACTCAAGATATGAGCTTAAAAACATGACACAAGATCGCCACACTTGTCTTGTTTTTAAGCTCATATCTCGAGTTATTCACAAAATGTTTATTTTCGGATGATGTTTTGTAAGGTCTAAACATTTCTACGTTTGGCACCGCAGACCTGATGTCAATGCGAACAATACGACGAGCTTCAAGGCGTGTTCTTTTAAAAAAAGAGTCACAGATTTCATCCTCGATAAGTGGTTCTAGTTTAGCGGTTTTTACGTACAGCGTATCTCGTTATTCATGTTTTTGGACTTACCCTAAACCTTTGTTTTTCTTTTTTTGTTGCAGCATATATCCAGAATGTAAAACAATCGTCAGTGGTTGGGGGAAAGGTAACGAAGAAGAATTAATTTGCAATGTTACTTATTGTATCTTTGTGATGCGGAGGAAGTGATCCTAATGGTTAATAAATCAGAAGATTAAATTATACGGTTGCCTCTATCGGGAAGACGCAACTTAAAGTTACCTATAGAGAACACTTTTTTATCACAACACAATGGATTATCTGTGCTAAACATTAAATTAGCATTGCACATTTCAGAATTACCTATGCAAAGTACAGAATTACTTGTGCACTAAACAAAATTACCGGTCACAATATTACCTGTACACAACCAAAAATTACCTGTCGACTAGTGGACGTTCGTTAAGCTCGTTATCTCAGAAAAACGATTTCTGAGCCCTAGACGAGAATTCTGATGGCCGGTGAGACGCTGTAACCATTGAGCTACCACGACTCAAATGGTGAGCTAGGGTGCAAGTTCGTCATATGTGCTATCTAAGCGGAAGTCACGATGAATGAAATGTTACGCACCCGCGGGTTCGATTCCCGTCTCGGGCTCAGAAATCGTTTTTCTGAGATGACGAGCTTGACGAACATTCACTAGTCGTCTGATATTTACCAAGCTCCCACATGAACCAAGTTTGTATTCAGAATTAAGTATAAAAAATTACCTGTGCACAATATTAAATTAGCTGTGAACAACACAAAATTAGCCGTGTGTGATACAGCATTATTTATGCACAATGCACTATGACATGTTCACAAAAAGAAAATTAGCAAAATCAAAGAAACAAAATCACCTGTGCTCAACGCACAATTAGCTGTGCACATCACAAAATTGTCAGTGTGCGACACAAAATGTATACCAGATTATCTCACGAAAATATGAAAATTTACGAAAAATCATTCATGTGTTTTCTGGTGGAAATCGACGCGAGAGCAGAGCATTTTGTTGATGTATTTTGCATGCAAAGGTCTTCATCCAACCCTAACATAAATGAATTGCAGTTGCTTAAAATTTTGCTCTAACTGTGGTTATCCATTGAAAATCTAAGAGGGTTTAATACATCATTGTTTCGGAAAAGGATTTGCATATGGTACAGTATTGCAGTTCTTAGAATAGACCTCTTCTTAGAATTAGTATAAGAACACTTCTGAGTGGATTGCAAGAGTATGGCTTGAAACGAAAAGGGTTTACTGAGGACGGGGAACAGATTCGTGAGGCAATAGCGAATGAAATTGATGGCCCGGATGTTTACAAAAGTATACTAGCATGCGGCGCTGTCTACGCCTGAAATACAAGATATGTGCACGGCAGAAGTGCAGTTCAGAAATTACTTCAAGACCTATGGATCTTGTAGAGCTCAGCCATACGACGAACGTATGAATTCAAACGAAGGCAATATATAAACCCTGGTGCAGACTGGTATTGGCACATAGATGGGAATGAAAAATCCCAATTTATTAATTAAAACTCAATCGGGTTTCTAATACAATGTTGTATTGGTGGGTTCATTCGTAGAATTATTAGTCGAACAAACAACGATCCACAAGTTATTGGCAATTATTTCTTAGCATGCGAATAACAACAAGGTTGTTGCCCTGAAATTGTCCAAAGTGACTGCGGAACAGAAAATGGAGTAATATCGGCAATGTAGTGTTATTTTTGCCAGAACGACAACGGCGAGTATGCTGGTTCGATATCTCACCGATATGGCACATCACTATCCAATCAACGCATTGAAAACGGGTGGTCGTTCTTCAGTCGAAGTACGGAGCAGTGGAGGTTGATTTCCTCAAGGATCCGAGTGAGCGAGAGATCACTCAAACCACGATTCTTTACAAGGAGTACCTCGGTTTTTCGTTCTCAGATATAATTAATTTTCAGTGACCTTGATCACTAAAGGATCTTTGAAATACTCACGTAATTCGACCATGAATACACGATACAGTGGCTGGTAAACCAGACGAACTATATTTGTTGTCGGAAAATTATCATGCTCGTACTGTCACAGAACAAGATATGCAGGAATATTGTAAAGTGTCCGATGATGTGACGGCATCATGTAATCTGCCTCCACCACACACTTGGACGAGGGCCATTGAATTGTACCATACACTGTCAAATTAATGTTGGTCGTTTAATAAAGATGATATTAATTTTATTGTCAATATATGAAAGAAAAAGAAAAAAAAAACATAGTTGAGCAAGGTGCCCAACCCTGCATCAGGATTAGTTAATTTGGTAAATAGATCTTCAGCGAGACCAGCCTTTGGACAGATTAAATTATGCTAAGACTGCGTGCAGGGTAGGACTAACCAAACGAGAATTCTTTGCTTTGATGCGCAAGTTCCTTATTGTAATTATCGATCATCATGCAAAGATTACCGTAATTTATACTGGTCAAATTCTGGATAAGAAGAGGTCCACCTAATTTTTGTAATGAAGTTTATTGGACTGGAAATGCTAAAGAGTCACCTGACTAGATGTGTTGGAATCTTTTCATAAAATAGCCCATACCAGGAACGTTGAAGCTAGTGACAATATTATTTGTAAAATTGGTTTGGGAAAGTAGTACATTTCTAAAGATAATAGAACACTGAAATTTAGCCTTTTCCTTAACTTCTTTTATTGGTCTGTTGTATGATGGAAAGGTAAAACTATAATAAACAATGAATAGAAAATAGCACCAAAAACAAATGCTGCTGTTGCAGTACAGATACTTTTGCCCCTGATTGTAGGTACTCAACACACCTAACTGCTGCATCAGGTCAGTTATTAGCTAAAATGAAACCATTCTTCCCTGTTATTCTAATTTATTGTAAAAGCTGCTTTAATGTAACAGATACTGGAGTGTCAACTTCAAATAGCTAAAATTCAGCGTCACTGCGAGGTTGAAATTCTCAAGAAATACACTTTTTCTTTAAATGGTGTTGTGAAGGTGTTTAGAACTTGGTACTGTAACACAACGTAGACTTTCCATAATTTACAGGATTTCAAATTTAGGATGGAAGTGGAGACCAACCTAAGGAAGCAAAAGAACCCACTGGAAGAGACAATGACAAATGGGAGAGAATAAAGAGTGCAATAATAGAAAGTACAGATAAGACCATAGGAAAGGGCGCAAGAAAGGTGCCGAAAAAACCATGCATTACTGATAAAATGTTAAAGAAATAGATGAAAGAAGAAAATGGAAGAACTCCAACGCTAAAAAAGGGGCTGGAAAAGATAGGAAATTAAATAATGAACTAAGAAAGGAAACAGATTTAGCAAGACAGAAGTGGTGGGAAAAACAATGTAAAGAGATGGAAGAACTGGAGTGGGCAGGTAGAGTAGATATATTGTATAAAAGAGTCAAGGACGTAACAGCAACAAAAATTAAGGGGAGAAGGCTAAACACACTCGAAAGTCGGCAAGGGAAGCTTCTGATGGAGGCAGACTAATTAATACACCATAACTGAATTATTCCATTGACTCAAGTGCAAGACAATCGTGGTGAAGTATAAAATTATTTTTTTTCATTGATTTGCTTCACATGAAAATAATCTCTGGTAAGGCCTCCATGATCAGTCCCTTCTTCGCCAATGAATTTTACATCCAAAGAGCTTTGAAGCATGGAATGGCACTTCTCCATTCATTAATATACTTTTAGTAGGACGTAGAAATAAAGAAGCTTCTCCATTGTGTCTGACCGTATTCTTCTAATAACTAATTTCAGACGGTCTGCAACTGTAACTGACAGGATAACATGCAATATTGGCTGGACGGAATCTTCTAAAGAAGAACATTCTAAAGACTTTTGCTCACCTTTCTCTTCAACTGTCAACATTGAGCTACATTGTGATTGTCCAGGATCTCATTTGATATGCCAAATGCCTCAGTTGAAGGCTCAATTTGATGCAAGGATAAAAAACTAGTTGAAACAACACTAGTACATGTATTTGCATCCCTATGGTTAGTTTCAGTTATTTAATAGGAGAATATTTCTTCAAGGGTATCAGTTGGTGTTAGTTTATAATCTGCATCAGCATTAAAAAATCTTCATCAGCAGAGTCAGAATTGTCATTACCTACATTGGTTGGAAATAAAGGCCTAAGGTATATTGTTATTCTGGAATATGGTTTTCCAATGTCTTCCTCCTATTTTCTGATTGGGAAACTTTCAGCGGATCCCGGTAATGTTCTGGTAATGTGACAACCACTTTACAGTTTTCTCAAATGATCAGTCGCAAGTTTCACGCCTCAGCAACGCTGCTTCAAGAAATTTGTCCTATCCCACGTCCTTGTTCACTTTCAAGGGCAATGTCTTTCCCCTGATCGGTTTAGTTTCGCCTTTGACGTGCTTTATCATACCAACGTTTACAAATGCATTTTCTGGTACATCAGACTGCTTTCTACCTAATCTTTTACTTGATTTAAAGTGTGACAGTCTTTCGTGGCTTTTCTTGGCGTAAAAAGCTCTCAAAAGAAAGAGACATCATTTACTCGATGCAGCAGAACCCGATGAGATAGTTGTTCTTGGCATAAGTGTCGAGTTGCCTTCATTTCTATCACTGTTCCTTCTTCACGATTCTCTTCCACACTTTCATAATTTTCTTGAAGATTTTCTCCACTAAAGCCACAAAACAGCTGCTAGATTAAGATTGTCAGACTTACGCTATATTTTCTACTGTTAGATGACATATTGTTTACCATACTATGAAAAACATCGAAACGAGAGAGGTGCACTTTTCTGCTGTCGTCACGAGATTGAAAGAAATCATATTTTGTTTCGTGCACAGTTCATTTTGTTTTGTGGACAGTTCATTTAGTATTGTCCACCGCAATTTAGTATTATGCCTAGCTAATTTTGCTTAGTGTACAAATAATCCTGTATCGTAGATATGTAGATAGCTAATTTTGTGTTTGGTGTAGATTATAAAGCATTTTGTTCCGATAAAATGTAGTTCTACATTGGTAATTTTGGATTGTGTTATGCCGATAGAGGCCATCTTTAAAAATTAAGCATCCATTGTCCTTTTCTAGTTTCTAAGATATTTGATGCGTCGTTTAACCCGTTATATTGTTAACCCAGCATATTGTTACATATATACCTTGCGCCTTCTATGACGTTGTCAGTTACTGACGATCTTCTATAACGACGAAGGCTTAAGGTGATTCCTCAGTAATTGTTTTTTGAAAGGAGAATTTGCTGAAACTTCTTAGGCTTAGAGTTTATGATATATTCATATAAAAAAAAGCAAAAAATAAAAATGACAAGTATAACATTCCGCTTTTTTTAATTATGCTCTGTCTATACTCAATTACAAGTGAGACCAAAAATCGCAATAGCTCAACCGTTATCGAATTTATTAACTGCATAACCATCAAAAAGAATTTTGTTTATTTTTACGATCTGCAGAGCATTGGTTGACTAGTTGGACGGGGAATTACGTCGCGGTTGTAGCATATAATAGCTTTAGGACCAATTTATTTCTTACTTGTCTATTTTAGAATCGTACCGTATCGGAAAGAGCTCCTAACCAATTAGGATATGATTCTATACCGCCTCCAAGACCTCTTTCTGGTAAGCCTGTTGATCTTTTCGAGTTATTGCACACATGTATGTCCGCCTTGTTTACCCATATATAATGTACATTCGATACGTTTTCCATATGGCTGGCGTAGTGCTTGACAAGATTCCACAACAGCAACAACAACAACAACAACAACAACAATATTTTTATTAAATTTTCCTTCAATATTACACATTTGCTTAATGTAAAATCAATTGCCTGTAATAACCATAGAGGTTAAATAGAAACAGGCTTTCAATGAAACCAAGTTCGCAATTCTCACGTCAATTCAGTTGTGTTATCTGCACCATCGAAACTTGATTTTCTTTTGAGGTTCATTTTGTCGTGTGTGAATGATTCAATCAGCTGACATAAGCCGATCTGGAAATAAACTGCTTGGCAATGTCTTAGGAAGGATGTGTTAACATGTGGTCGTATTTGGTTACATGATACAGTACACAATTGATGTTGTAGGCGTTTGGTGAAATTATATCTGGTGATTGTTAATTCACGGTTTTACCTGTTCAGTCTGTCAGGCTAGTCAAAGTTATTGAAGAAGACCAAAAGAGTTGAGAAACTGCCGAAAAAAACATTGGGTGAACATGGGCGGATAAAAACATTAGCTTGTATTCCTCAGTTCCTTATAGTTAGAAATTTAATGACATTTTTCTCCTAACAAGTTAATGTTTTTTACTAGCATAGATAGACTAAAAAACATGGCTTGTATCCTTTATTCCCTTGGGTTTGCTTTTATTTCAATTTATGCTTATTACCATTCCCTTGAGGTGTCTCCGCGGTTCTCCCCTGTCGGTTAACCCTTTCCTGCATGATTTTTTTTCATTTTGTTCTTTGTTCTCTTATTGTTTTATGCTTTGTTCTTCCAGTTGCTCTATTGTTATAACTCGTGGCTGTATAACAACACTATGCTGGAAAAGGTTAACCAGTCGACGTTTTTAAATAGCAAATGATTTTTCATCATTTACATCTCATTAACTTGTTTGTTATTGATTTTTTAATCCTATTAGTCATCTTGTCACAAGATTTTTTTTTTCTTGATAAAAACACCATCTAGTTTTCTTGTCATTTTATGTTTCACTCTGACGAAGGGCCTTCGTTCGAAAAGTCAGTTTTTCTGCACGTACTTTTCAGCAGTTTCCCAACCCTTTTGGTTTCCTGCAAGTTGTTCAGAACTACCTACGCAGCAGTCTAATTTTATATCAAAATTGTTCCTGGAAAAGTTCACAGACAAGTAGTGCAGAAACGTTCACTAAAAATGTCAAGAGATTTCAGTGTATACTTTTCAAGCCATAAGCTCGCCAAGTTTGAGATGGCTTATCCAGTTTTGGGAAAATTTTACTGCTCAGTTAGAACGCACAATGACATATGCTAGAGTACAACTATGGGGAAGAGCAATTGAGTTCAATATTAACGATCCATTTGTGCACGTCATTTACACAATATATTCGATCCCATTCTTTTCCAAGTCTTATAACATTAAACTACGCCAAGAAGCCAACTCTCGCACTCAATACGTCGAATAGTACGTACCACCCAAATTTCATTTTTTGTAAATAAGCTTTAAGCTTGCTCAACTATACCAGATCGTGATTTTGCTCTCCATAAACACTTTCAATAAACTCAGTGAAAGCTGAGGGCTGTCTTGGTTCACGCAAACTCAGTAAAAATGTGAGATTAGCTGAGTTCATCCGAATAGTGGTAATGCAGTACTGGAAGTACGATTTTAGCTGGTTAATGACGAAGCCAAAAAAACAACTCATAAAGTAACTGTAAACAGGCCCATAGCTTTAGCTGGGCTATCGTCGTAAACTTCATTCTTGTCACTGCTGTTTATAAGTGGATATCATGAAATTTACGGCGTTTCGTTATTTGTTCGAGTAAAACCGCTGACTAGTATAGTTCGTGTATTGAGCCCTGACAAAAATATTTCCACGTTAAGTAAGTGCATTTGTGTAGGAAATGAAAATACGGTTTCTTTCTCAACTGGAAGTTAATTTGCGCGAGCTTGTTTTCCAAAGATACCCAAATTGTGTGAGCTCAGCGAACACAATTTCAGCCACTTAAACCACAGACGAGTCCAAATTAATTTCAAATCGATCGAGGCATTAGTATCACGAATCAACAGTAAAGTAACATTAAAAAAATAACATTGAAATGACCTCTGCGAGTGTCGAGAATCGATGTTGTAGAATATCTTCTGGAACGGACACTGTTTTGCTCGCAAGGACTCTAAATATTTTTGTAGTTAATAAAATCCGTTATGGATTTTTAATATTTTTCAGTGACTCGGGATCCTTTAAAACTGTTAGAAATATACACTAAATTACCCTTTTTCGGTGAAAAATTACCTTTCCGTCACTCTTTCCTCTTGAAATGGCTTCGTCCCCAAGAAATAAGAATTTAAGTATATTATCAGCCAAATTTAAGCAAATTTTATTGTATTTCCTGCATTTTTATTGAAAATGCCAGATTGTTGTCGTTTTACAGTCACAGTGAGATATATTTTCAATTTTGTCTAATAGTTTTAAATAATGAATTTTTATATAGAATTTGCGAGTTCATCAAACAATGTAAGTATTCTTTTGTGCACTTTCGATTTAGCAATGGTAACCAGATGTTTGAATACGAATTTTTTTAAAAAAAAGCTCAGAAATACAGTTTACGTGCTTGTGGGATAAGAGCCGTGAATTCGAAAACATAAATAACTTACTTTTTGATAGCAAAGAGAAGTTTCAATTTGTCAGTCTGTAAAGCAAACAATATTAAGCTGTGCTTGCTTTGTACGACATATTTTATAGAAATAATTAAAATGTGTTTGCGTAGTTCCCGAAACATTTGTCAAAAATTGGGTAAAGTTTAAATAGTAGTGGGAAAATTTGTTCTACGGCTCGTTTTTCCAGCTTCATGTTCATCTATTTGTTTATTTATTATTTATTTATTTTATTTATTTATCTTATTTATTTTATTTATTTTAATTTATTTATTTTATTTTATTTTATTTATTTTATTTATTTATTTTATTTATTTATTTTATTTATTTATTTAATTTATTTATTTAATTTATTTATTTTATTTATTTATTTTATTTATTTATTTTATTTATTTACTTATTTATTTATTTATTTATTTATTTATTTATTTATTTATTTATTTAATTATTTTTGTGGGGAGGTTACACAAAATTTCTTTTGTCTTTTTATGACTTTCAAATTGGAATGTCGAAATGCTTCTATTTTCCTCTGAGGTATAAATCAACATATTATTCACATCAAAACTAGACCTAAACTAAAACGCACAGGTGCTATCTCTTCACACTTTTTTTAATTCCAGAAAGAAAGTTCAGGTGAATATCATGCTGTGCGCGGTTGTTGTCGATGATTCGATTATTTTGAAGAATAATCGATTGCCAAAAAATAATAGATTGATCGATTAATTGGGAGCAACATTTCAACCTTTAAAATAATTGTAAGTTTGAGAGTGTATCTAACTGTACATAATAGATCATAAACATGACATACATGTCAAATTGTGCAATTTTCTACTATTGCCGTGTTGCCGTTGGTTCAGTATCACCACAATCAAGGCAAAATATCTTCGGTTTTCTTCAGTGGACTTTTCTTGACAGTTCATATCAGGATATATTTTTCATTGAACCAAAATATTATGGGAAGTCGAAGAAACAGATTATTTGCTATTGAATTTATGGATTTTAAAGAACTCTTTTTCATGAAAATTTTGAAAATTAAGAATGTTGTTGTACTTTACCGAGTTTTAAAGTCATTTACCGAAGAAAACATTCAAAAATATAACATTTGTGCGGACGTGAACGGTGCTGTCGTGACATTATAAGTATTTGAAGAGAGCACTATCTAAGCGTAGGTGCCGTCCCATATTTAGTTAACAGTCCCCTATTGCACTTAAAGGCACCTATTGCCTTTGCGAAGCACCTTAAACTGTGTTACATTCCGTGAAACATTGAGTGTTGTACATCCAAAATGTTTGCTATTTTCATGCTGTCAAGGTACGACCTACTGCCTATGACGAAGTACCTCCTCCACTGTCTTCAAGAGGTGAGAAATGTCTTCCCACTCAATGGAAGTAATTTAGAGCAATATTTGAATATCATTTTAATCACATCTACAGTCCGGGGACAGAAGTAATCGATACATACCCAGAAAACAAATTTTTTCCCCAGAAGAGTAAATTTCCAGTCTTCTTATGTTTGTTCTTCATTGAATGTTTTTACATTGTTTTGGGTGTTGGTGATGGCTATCCAGATAAAAAATGGATTGTTATGAAAGAAAGCATTGTTGCCTCTTAGAAAGTAGAAATTTTGTTAAGATGTCTCAATACTTTAGTCCCTGACTGTCGCTTCTTTCTTTCAATCATATACATAGGCAGTCCAGTAAATGAATTTATTGTCCATTAGATTCACGTAGCTGGACGTTTTCAGTTTGTTTGCCGGTAACGATAGACTTGCTACAAGTCCTTCCCAGTCTCTTTTTCGCAGTTCGCTTCTCCGCTGGAAAGGACTTGTCCCATTTGCAACAAGCCAAATTTAACAGTAGATTTTTGGATCGGGATGTAATTGAGGGTGTATCCATCGATCTGGCCAATAACTAGCACATATTCAAACGATCTTACTGTCATGATGTGGTCGACTTGTGGCAAGTCTACGGTAGCGAGAAACATGAATATCGAAACCGATTTCCATTTCCCTAGTTCGAGCGGTTGCCTTAACGTATCTAATATAATTATCCAAAAATTGACAACTAAATTTACAGTTGGAAAATTGAGCGAAGATCGAAACGTTTGTGAAACGTGAGACGTGAAACGTGTTCTTCATGCCTCCCTCAAAAAGAACCTTAGCGCGAAACGTCAGAATTCTTCAACATGAATTTGGCAATCTACCGTTTAACGGGCCTTAGGTCTGCGGGTTAATCTCAAATCCTGAGGAACTTGAATTGAAACTGATCGAATAGCTTTTTTAAACTGTCAAGAAGATTTTAAAATTGCCGCATTGCATTTGAACTTTTAAATAAGAAATAAAATAAGCCACCTGGAAGTACCTCAAGGGAAAAATATTTAATGAACTGTTACTATCAGTAAATTATTCCACCTAAGTATTTTTAATTAAATTTCCACGATTTAAATGTTCTAAATGTGGTAGCTTGGTGTTATTTAGATGTGATTAATACGCATGCTCGTAAGCTGTTAATTTAGTTTTTTTCTGATCCCCTGAAGGGAACCAGTACAAATTCTAACCTTCGGTCATCAGAATCCATGGAGTACGTTGGTTTGAAGGTTTCACTGACGACCAGAGTGTCACGGGTTCGATTCCCGTCTGAGTTGATAACTTAAATACATGTGTGTTAATCACATGTAAATTTCCACTGCTGTATTTCTGTCTTGATGAGAGAAATTTCATGAAATCTTATGCGCTGCATGCTTTACTCCCGTGGCACGCAAAGTATATCCTTCTTTTTTGTATTTATTTTTGCGGCGTTAAAATCAATCAGCAAGTTGAAAATGAATTGCGTTTACTGTACAACACATCTTGTTTATTGGCCTCCTACTATCATCTCCTTCTATCCATCCCAAAATCCCTCCTCTACACTTCCTTTCCACCCTCCACTGATCTTTCGCTCCATTCGTGTGGTCTTCCCGATATTCAATAACGTCCCTCAATTCATTCCCACATCACTTCTCATTTATTCCCTGCAGTCCTCCCCCCCGATTCCATATCACTCCACCTATTCCACTCCTCATGGCACTATTCTATTACAATCTGTTAATTTAAGGCGCTCTGTTGCACTTCCCTCTCGTCTCCTTGTCTTGCAATGATACTTTAGTTTGCCTTCCTATTGCGCCCTAGTCTTCTCCCTACAATTTACTACACCCCACTGAAGTTTGCTTTATTCTCTTGTAAAACATTCCACTCGATTCTGCTTCACCGTGGTCTGCTCATAGATAAGTTGTCGAGAAAACCGTGGCAATATTTCGAGAAGTTTGAATACTTCACCATTTCCACTGACCTTTGCTTTGGCTGTTTTTTCGTAACTACTTCCTTTCTTTTTGTTTTTTCAGGCGATAGTGTACGATCGAACCTTTCACAGGTTAGTCTTACAGCTACAACCCTTTCTTTGCCGACTGAACTATAATGTCCGTACATTTCTCAAGCGTTTACTAGTCATATTTAGTTCTGGTAAATAAAGGGTTGAAACATTCCTTTGCGATAAATATCAGTGTTGTCCAAAGTCTAGTGTTGCACACAGGTAATACCTTTCACGAAGGAACTTTTCGAGTCTCAGAATGGTACACTTTTAAGACCCAACCGGCACCACATGCGAAAAAAGGGAACTCTAGGACCTGCAGCTAGGAATCGAACCGGCGACCCTAGGAATCTAATGCAGAGCACTTACAACGAATGCTTGACCATATCCCGTAGTTAAGTTTCAAAGATCAAATTTAGCAGAGAAGGCTTAACTCTTCGGTGACGCTAATCGACCTTTAGTATATCAGAAATATTTGGCATTTTACCCGAGATGACTTCAAATGGAACCTATATTAAGCGAAAGTTAATTTTTGACTGTCAGAATTGTATGCTTGAAGACTCAACTGAGACCAGTTGCCAAAGAAGGAACTCTAGGACTCTGGCTGGGAATCGAACCTGCGATCCTTCGAATCCAGTGCAATGCTCTGCATTCGATGTAGTCGAGTATAAATGCCAATTATTCTTTGAACATACCTCTCACTCCGCCAGTCTTCCCGCTTTGATAAATGCATGATTCTGCCTACCGCCACAGTAGCATATTTGGCCGAGTAAATGCTCTAGCCCAGGTATTTAAGTCTTCTTGCTGACACTCGAAAGCTAGCTTTTATTTAATATATACAAATTAATATTTTTCTGTACACTGAAAAAAGTGATAGCGTCCTGTCACCAAAGGGTTAAAAATTTTCTCCTAAATTCTTCGGTTAAAGTCGTCGACGTTCAATACGTTAGATTCATCTCGTTAAGAGAAGTTATCACGTCATCGTTGGGTGTTTTCAATATTATGTAGAGGGAGTTCATCCGCTTTATCGAAAATTTGAGATTCTAATCGCTCTAATAATCTAAACGTTTAGATACTCTATTTAGTTAACCAGTTATAGGGTGAAGTTGTCATTACGTTTCAAGCAGATGACATTGACTCTTTGGTGACAGAGTGTTTTTCCGTTCACGAGAAAATCGTCCGGCGTTAGCCAGAGGGAAATACTAAAGTCTGCATCACTCACTGGTGACTGTATCTTGCACCAAGAGGTTCATCAACATTTTATAATTACTTATACCGGCAAAGTAGTATAATCTTTGACCGCTTTCAAGTCAAACATTTTTTAAATAAGGAAATGCAAGACGACACGTTAACTGCTTGTGCGCTCAATCTGTTCATAACTCGGCTTGTCTAAAACTTGCTAAGGTTCCGTGAAGCTCCCAGTTACCCACAAGATATGTCCTAGTTTCCACACCGATATAGTTCAACCCGTTAGTTGATACCATTCATAAAATGTTCTTAAGTACAAGTGTTCCATAAAATTTTGTATTTCGAGTCCCCATTACTATGACGTCGTCGTTGTCCTTCTTGAATCAACAAACAAAATGTGTGAGGCTTCGTTGCTTTTTGTGGCATTGAGCAGCAAGCCTCGAAACATTCTCACCGACCCAGCCCGGAATGAGACTCGACAGAATCGTACTAACTACCATATACATATGTGGAATCAATTTTTTTATTACAAAGAAGGTACAAAATCCTGGTGAAAAGAATATACATACAGGTATAGTAATTGTAAAGGCTACCGTGTACAAATAGCGACTTCTTTATTACATACGCTCACTCGACTGTGAAATTAGGGTAATTTATCACGATATAGCATGAAGTAAACAAATTTCTCTGTCTTTTCAATAACCAACTCCTGTATTAAAGAGTAAACGCGTTTTTAAAGGTTATGTTTTATTTTCAGATAAATAAACAGATGAGCTACGACGAAGTCCCTATTCCACGACCGATAAATGGTAGTTGTTTGTTTGTTTGATTTTAGCTTAATTTTCCCCGCTTTTTGACTTTCGTGTTGATGCGTGTCACGATGTGTACTTCCGGCACCTTTGCTTGCCAACCAGTTTTTAGATTTAGGTTACTTGGCCATCTCACTCGTCGAATAAGCGAATTATTCGAACCAGCTGGATGCCCAGTTATAAGGAGCCGAGGGCCAATGTTTTTTAAACTGGATACTCCCAACCTCAGAACTCAACTCGAGCAACAGGTTATTTCTGATGCAATATATCATACACGAGATTGAGTGTTTCAACAGGATATCCAAACACCAAACATGTATAGAACAATTATACGAACTAGTACGTAAATGTAACCTTCGCTCACCATCTGAGTCTATGTACGGTAGCTTAATGGTTAGAGCATCTCACCGGCGATCAGAAGGTTACGGGTTCTATTCCCGTCAGGGACGCAGAAAGTTTTTCTGAGTAGACTAGCTTGAGCATGCGTATAACAAACATATAACAACCAAGCTACCACATTTTCATAACATCACCGAGAAGTTTGTTGAAAACCAAGACGACAGCCGAGGTTTTTTTACAAACTTCGAGGGGTTCGGATATCTGAAACACGACTTTCGAGCGTATGATATTGCATCTCAAAAGAATCAGTATTTGAGGAGAAAACTGAGGTGAAAGTTGGCTTAATTTATGTAACTTTTTCTTCAAATATCCAAACAATACCTCGGTAGTGATTTCTTTTGTGTTTTTCTCATGAATTATTGATGATTTGAGATCGTTATATGAAACACCTGTCTTTCGTTTCCATTCATGGTGAAAAGGCCAAATATTTGGCTTTTCTATTCTGAGTAGGAATAGAGAAAATGACCCGACATACCAAATGCTACTCTGGTATGTAAATTTTATGAACGTAACTTAAAGAAATTACAGTTCACGACCCAAGGTTTCGACACTCCGGTCTGGTGTCTTCGCTAGGGGTGATCTAAGCGTCGTAACGAGTTCCTTTTATGCTCAACTTTGAGTGATGATCTCATCTATTGATGAGATGCA
>JBAHVQ010174845.1:0-17721 GCA_036872915.1 Nanipora kamurai
AAGTTTCAAGATGTTAATTTTCGGATTATGTTTTATACTTTACTTTTTAAAATTGTCGGCTGGTTATGGTTTTTTTTATTAGCAGCTTAGAACTAAATGTTTTAATTGCAGTTAAAAAATAATTATGAAGAAAAAAATGAATTTACATATTGACAGTCATAATCATTGTATTCACGGTCGACCTTATAAACGTATATACGATTGAAAATATAGAGAAGTTTTAAGTTTAGTTACAAATTGAAAATGTTCTAAGATCCAACTAACATATACAAAATCGATTGTAAAAAAGGGAACTAATTAACTAATATAACCTCCCTTAAGGGAACCGCATACCTTCGGGGGGTGTCCCTGAGGGCATCCGCATTACATCGTAGTAGTACACCTTAATTTGATACGTGGGTTAACGTATAGTTTTCATCTATCGATTTGGCGACCTTTCCGAGACCCCTTCAAGGACACCGTGACCGCCTTTCACGAGCTTTAAGTCAAAAGGATTTTTGTTTTCCAGTAAGCTGACTTATTACCGGGAGTCCCGATATAATGTGGTAAAAAACCTTTCAAAATTTTATAATATTCCATTGCAGTCAAAACTTATGTAACATTTTGTCAATTGACAAGATAACAATCGGACCAAACGCACGGAAACAGCATGCTACGTTACAGTTTTTGTAATTACCAAATTTTCCGACATGGTTTTGTAGCACTTTGTATTGGGGCTCCCGGGAAAAAAAATCAGATTACAGGAAAACAAAAATCCTTATAACTTAAATGAAAGGCGGTCACTTCGTCGTCATGAAGTGGTCCTTCCAAACTCGCCAATTCATTAGAACCAAAAATTATTAACATATTCTTGTAGCAAATTTGATAAGCTTTCATCTGATGCCGGGGTTAACCTATTGGAATGTAATGCGGGCGCGCGACATTTATACTGGAGACATCTCTGAAAGTGCACGGTAATCTTAACTCAAAAAACTTTTTGATACAACGGCCATGAAGACGCATTAGCTATCTATGTCCAGTATTAGAATACAACCCTGTTCTCCTAAGTCTTTGTTTGTCTTTAGTAATTCACTTCTGGTTGTTACTTGCCGGAAACCATATCCATGTCTATTCAGGTTTGTAAGATCGTTTAATACAAATATAATGTAGTAACGTTACAACCCAAGACAAATCTAAAATTATGATTTATTACAATGGCAGTTGATAAGTCAAAAAAAAATCTCTTTTAGGTGAATTGTTTATGCTCAGCTCGTAAAAAAATATCTTGCAGCAAACGGATGTAGAGCATAATGTTCAGTAGAATGTCTTAATGCATTGCTAGCATTCAGTTTGCTGTGTTTGCATAACTTGATACAAACAAGGGGTAAACGTTCTCCCAAATTCTGACGAGTGTTTGTATCAGGCTGTGCAAACAAGACCAAAAATTCCTACTGCTTCTATAAAATAAATCGAATAAAATCAGTAAAATAAACAGGGAAATAGCGTTCTTGGCGAATGTTATCAAACAATTCTCCTTACTGTGAAGATGGCGTGGAATGGCGTCAATAAGCTTGTGAAGCATGCGCAATTTCGATCTATCCGATGTCGTGCGGCATGTGGTAGCTTGGTGGAGCCAATATAGATAATGCATATGGTAGGTGTGCGCACGAAACACGCGTGGTTTATACCTACATGTCTGCCTTCATGAACGGGAAATTTGGTTTCACCACATTATAAGGAGAGGCTTATGGAGTTATCGTTCCAGTCTTTTAGAGTTCAGTGGATGTAATACATAGTAACGAATAATGTTGCCGCTAGAACCGTGTTTGCATAGCCTCATGCAAACACAGTAGTTGACCAATCACAGCTTGCGCAAGACGCCGCCTATCATGTAATTTGGAATATTAAAATATCTTCAAATTTATACAATTGACAGCCAAAATGCCGCTTTGCTCTTGGCTTTGGCAGGTAAGTGATAAATCTTGTAGAAGCACGAAACCCAATCAAAATAAGCCATTCATTTACTTAGGAAATTACGAGGGTAGTTTGCTGATTAATCCACTGTCATTTACTATTTAACAAATTGTATATAAAAGTACAATGGCTACAAGAGAGTGATTTTTATTTTACTTACCTTGATGTCTACTGGAAGAATCTTACAAAAAACAAAAAAACAATGACATTCTCGTGCAGACGTGAAAACGATGGAACTGGTGTCATTAAATTTGCTAAAACAAATATCCCGCCAAAACATGAAATGAAAAGAACTTGGGTTAAAGCTTTTTTGCAAGATTGATCACAAGTTGGTCTGCTTCTTGTTTGCAAATTTCCTTAATAGCAGACTACACAAACGGCCTCAACAATAACTATTTCGCAATATTTGAATCTTCTCGTAAAGTTTTAAGTTTATAAATAGGAACTCTATGTGGCCCCATTTAAAACTTCTAACTATATTGCCGATGTCTAAGTTTCATCTACCACTTTGCGGCTTGCAGCAGCTTCATTGCGAACTAATTGAGATAACTTTCAACTTTACACGACTTCCTTCAATATACTAAAATTACATGTAGACTATTGTGGTGCTAGGAAAAGGGAGGAGTCAATATAAAGATAATTGTAAGACTGAAAAGAAAATTACAAATCACTTTTCTGATTGTTTTAACTAGAGCGTCATGCTCAAGTTACCCAATTTTCCATCCATTCTTACCATGCCTGGTCATAAATGATATGCATACAGTATTTTCCTTGATGTAGTTTGTTCGAAGGTAAGATCCCGCAGTTTCTACTTTTACAAGTTTCAGTTAGGAGCTGTTTATATGGAAGGCGAGACGGGATGTTTACCGGGATGGGACGTTTTTCATCCCTGGTTTACATGAAAATTTTTCCATCTAGGACGATATCGTGTGGGATTACCCGGGACGTTTTACTTTTCATTTCGTTTATCTGCCTCGAAATCATTGTTTTTGTATTCACAATCGACCTTAGATTCCTAAAAATATATTATATTAGCTATCATCTCATCTGAATATATGAACAATTTCTTTTGCATTTTTAGCAATATTCGTTGGAATCACTTCCACTGGAAGTGCTCGTTCTTTTCAGCTGTATTTTTGCAAAGTCAGCATAATATCGTCCGGGCAAAGTAGGACGAAGTATTTACATGGTAAAAATTGCCCCGGTTTACTAGGATCCCGCTTTGCCGTGACGGAACAAAAAACGTCCCGGCAAACTCTCTTCCCATGTAAACGCAACATGATAAATAATAGAGAAATATTTACATGGAGAGATCCTGTTTAACGTCCCCTCCCGCTTCATATATAATCAACCGTAAAGAGATGATACCAACGAATATTGCTAAAAATGCAAACGAAATTGTTTATATACTCTGATGAGATGATAGGTAATTTAAGTATATATTTGTAGGCATCTAAGGTCGATTGTGAACACAAAAACAATGATTCGAGGCAGACCAACGAAATGAAAAGTGAAACGTCCCGGGTGAGCTCACATGATATCGTCCTGGATGGAAAAATTTTCATATAAACCCGGGATGAAAAAATTCCCGTCCCGGTAAAAATCCCGTCCCGCCTGCCATATAAACAGCCCCTGAGTAAGGTCTTCATTTAATTATGGGCATTAAAATAATTAAATCGATAATAGTGATCATTTTCAATTAGCTCAACATTACTTACCGCATGGACCAAGGTACATAACCGTAATGTTTTCGTCACTCTTGCAATCAGCAACTTTCAAATTGCATTCGTTAGGATAAGTTATGTTGTCAGTTCCACACACAGGTTGGTATACCAGAGGGCAAAATTCAGGGCATTTCGATTCAGCTATTAACATAAGAATATACAGATTTATGATTAAAGATAACTTCCCACAACAGGTATAATCGATTGATCCCTGGTTACTTAGAAAAAAGTTATTTGATTAACAGCCCTAAGAGTTCAGATTTACAGCAGCTGCAATGGGTCTAACATTTCTTAATCAAGTTGATAAATATAACAATAACACTGGTGATTAACTCCTTCCTCACCGTAGTGGCCCTCAGCGCCCTCTGGAGGCTTTAGTATTTTACCCTGGCTAACGCCAGACGATTTGTACTCGTCAAGGGGAAAGTCCTCGGTCAGCAAAGGGTTAGTCCAGCTCTGAAACAATGGGAAAAAAGGTTTTGTCCTGGGACCTTGTGCTGTCATTCTGTACATTTGAAATATTCCACGAGTCTATCAAGGAGCAGAATGAAGCTTTATTTTGTAGCTGTTTTTCGCGGGTTCATTTTTTGTTTTGGTATGGTTTTTATCCACCCAGTTCAACTGGACTGACGAACGTAATGGTAAAAGCTAATCTCACTCATGAAACTGGTTTTCTGTCAGGTTTTCTGGACGGTTGGTACTTAGAAAAAGTCCGTGACTAATAGCTCAGGAACTGTTTAACCGCTATAGAACTGTCTAACCACCTCATTTTTACTGAATAATCTTAATTTATTCTACATCCACATAAAAGGACGTATGAGATAGAAGTTGGTGGAGGATAGGCAAATCTAAAATGATATCTTCAAAAGTGAAATTTACGAATTTTTTCGTTCTTTATAGTCAACCTTGTTATAAAAGGAGCACCTCTAAATTAATAGAAAATTAAGTTTTTAGAGAGAACAGGAAAAAAATTGAAAGAAATATCTCTGAATTCTCGTTGCAGTTGGTGTGATGATATTTGATAATATAGACTTATTTCATTTGAAACACCCATGCATACAGTCCTAAACACACTCCTAAACATATTTACACAGTATGTACAGCAAAAACAAGGAGTCTTGTCGCAAAAGGTTTTTTTTGAGCTTGCAATCACTTATTATACATCCTGCCGCAATAGCAATTTTACTCATTGAGTATTTTATTAGTTATTTTTATTTGCATTTACTGAAAAATTAAAATAGATATTTATATTTAAAAACTGCATATCCTAGCCTATTACTCTAAACTCTAAAAGTAATATGTATAATACCATGATCGCCTCGGACTCTTGTTCTCCGAGGGGATATAAACCTCGTGTTTTCATCATTACTCATGCAGGAGGGACATTGTCTTTTGTCTTCTAAATTGCCCGAATAAAAACGATATGCGAGCGGGAAATTTAGTTGAAAACAAAGGATTTCTTTGTCTACTAATTTTTCCTCATTATCATGCAGGGGAAAATTAGACGACAAAGAAATCCTTGGTTTTCAACTAAATTTCCCTCTTGCATATCTTTTGCATGCGGGCAATTTAGAAGACACAGGACCTGCTTTTTGCCCTGCTTGGCATCAACGTTTATTACTTAACTATTTTGACACATATCCAATCCGAAATGATATTGCATTTCCCACATTTTGGTTAACAGACATTTACTTGATATTATTTATATATTTTCGCTCAATAAAAATTACGCGAAGTTAAAAGCCAAGTCAAAAATCGACGAGATTTACGATTTGGTAATGGTCACATTGGCCGTGGCTCTTAGCTGCAAACCACTAAGATTTATAGTTGGCTGTACAGTATTTTCATACTGATCTAGGGTTTTAAGTAATAGCGTTTTAAGTAATACCGTTTCGTCAACATCATCAACTAACGTTTCTGCCTCTGGCTGTTCAGATACAGGCCTGGACATTGCCAAGATATGAGAGACCTTTTTCGTTTCATTTGGATCCTCCCTCTTACACAATCGGACTCTATCGACTGAACGATGACCAGTTCTCTTCACAATTTGTTTCTCTGACAACCCAGCCTCATACTTCTATTTCAGAATCATCCTCTAATGTGAATTTATCCAGCCTTATACATCCTCGTTATTGCAGTCGCCCTTGAAGAATGATTGCTGTAATCTCTTTCCATGCACGCTTGCGAGCACAATCGTTCCACACTTTGATCCAATGTGTTTTTCCCTTTTGGCCATGATTCAAACCAGATTTCTGAGCCACAAGTCCTGTTCTGCTTCGGCCTTTACGATAGAACAGCTCACCAACAACCTTCGGGCTATAAAATCCAAATGTACGTAGAAATTAGCCACTAAGATGATACAAGCATTACAAACGTAAGTACAAGTCCAAACTAAACTTACCATTTCGACAAATAGAAGTTGTATATAAACGTATAGGATTTGTCGTCAAGGGGATCTTCCACATACTCTATTTGCTTCATCTCCTTTTCCTTCGCTTTAATCCACCTTGGTTGGTCTTAGATACTCACTTTCCGTATGTAACAAACATCGACCCGTCGTCTTGCTCAATGAACTTGAACTGGTTGTGACTTAGGTCACGTTGTTCTTGTCCTCTTGTCCTCCTCTTAACGTAAAGAGTTTGCCAGTCAGGAACAACAACGTGTGAATTACAGTGTCGTAGTTGCCGTGCTAAGAATACCTTGCTCCCACATTTTAGCTTCGTCACTTACAGTAACGGCATCTGCTCGCCCTCGGTACGGTTGCTGTATTGCTTAAAAGTTCTTTCAGCCGTCCGTCTAATGTGGCTTGGAACGGCTTTAACTGTGGTGTCTGGAACAAATTTATTTCGGGCTTGTTTTCTTCGATGACACGTTTAATACCACAGAACAAGCTAATCAGTGCCGTCCTTCTTTCGGACTTCTACGGCAAATTTGCTGAGCCAGTAAGTAATTTCTTCCACACTAATGGCATCTAAACCTGGGATGTTTTTAAATTTCTTGTTCTCAATGTCAAAATCTTTAAACTGCTCGTTTCTTTCTAACCCACGCTTTGTACACATTTTTACTCCACGCAGTGTCTGTTGTATTTACTGGCATCCTATCTCGTCTAACATTTTTGGCTAGGTCGTCTGAAACGAATATAAATTGTCCTGCCATATTCCAAAATTGTGGCTAATTGTGTGTAATAATCTTGGAGTCACAAATACGATTTCTTATCTCCTTAATTATAGCAAGGACCTATTCTTAAAGTATCTGCGTAGTGTAAAAATCTAGATAAAGTCAAAAAAGAATAAAGTCTAGATAAAGTCTAAAAACTAAAGAGGTTTTTCCATGAGTTAAATTTAAGTTTAATCCAGTTAAGTTTGCTCGTCAGAGTTTTGAATTCATAACTAGGAACTCTATATGCTGCCCCATTTAAAACTTCCTATGTATTGCCTTCTATCTGCCACCTCGTGGGCTTGCACACAGCTTTGTTGTGAACTTGATGAGATAACTTTCAACTTAACATGACATCTTTCAACATGCTAAAATTACAAAAAGAAATCTAAATTCTATTTTGTCTTTTTCAAAAATGTTCAGTAACAGGACGGATGTAGACTTTTGTGGTTTAGGGAAAAGGAAGGAATCAATGCACAGGTAATCGCAAGACTGGATAGAAAACTATTAATACTATAAGGCGTTTCTTGTGTGCTGATTGGGTAGATCATATTTTGCTCTGATATAACCCTGGTTGAAATTTTTATGGTCAAAAATGGTGCTAGCATGTTTACTTCGTTGAGGTTTTCCGTTGGAATTTACTTCGACTTTCCTCCGTATGTCTTTGCTCACATTATTGTTACGTAATTTCAAATAAATTGCCGTTGCAAAAAGTGCTTTGCTCTAATTGGAATTAGCGAAAGATATTTCATCAAGCAAAACTAGTAATCTTTATCTCAGTTGTGACTTGGCAGATAGACATTTCATTGTGAAGTTTTCTTAACGGCTCTATTTTGAAAAATTCCGGGGATTTTATAACTCTTTCTTTTAACTATAGAGCGTCGTCTCATGTTATCCAAATTTTCATCCATTCTTCCTCCAAGGCCTCAGTTGATATACATGTATAATTTCCTTAATGAAGTTTGTCGGTTCATGAAGTCCGTCCGAATGTACGTGGCTCCCAGCAGTTTCTACTATTACAAGTTACAGTTAGTAAAGTCTTTATGTAATAGTTAAAATATGAGCGGCCGATCTTTATGCTCGCCTTCGGCTCGCCATTGTAAATGCCCATAAAGATCGGACGCGAATATTTTAACTTACTTATCAAATGAACAAAAGAATGAAGCTTATTAGTATTCTTAACTTTTGATAAAAATCACTCATGCTCAACTGTTGATCTTTATTGAGATTTATAAAGGTATACATGTGACTTGAATGCTCCGTTTTGATTGCTTGCTGCTCTTATTAATTATTCATCAATTTGATAATTACAATTAAGCTTTTCTATCTTTAAAATAATTGTAACTTCAGAACAGAGTGTATCTAATATATACATAAACATGAGATACTTGTTAACTTGTGCAGTTTCCTAATGTTACTTTGGCATACAATAGCACACAATAGCGATAGAACATTGGCATATTTTCAAAATAATCACAGTCAAGGTACAGTATCTTCGGTTTTTTTCGGTGAAATTTTTCGATTGGTATCAGGATATATTTTTGACTGGAGAACAACATAGCAAAATACTAGGGGAGGTTGTTAGAACTAATTTTTTATAGAACTTGCGGTCTTTAAAATGCTCTATTTTTGGAAAAATACTTGTATGTTGTTGCACTTAATCTGTTTGCCTTATTTACCAATTTTTAAAGAAATTCACCGAAGCAAAGATAGAATAACGATTAGACTATCTACCCTATCTACCTATGCGAACCTATCTACCTATACACTATCTACCCATGCGAACCACACCATATTTAGTTACCAATCCCCCATTAAAAATTATCCTTGGGATCTGCGTTAAGCGTCACCTTCGTAGAAAGCGCTCTGTTGGGGTTCGAAATTATATATGCGCTAATTCATATACCTTTTAGCCAACTCAAGTACCAGAATATGATTAGTTGAATAAACTACGTACCATAATTTTCTACATAACATATGGTTCGATTTAACCTGCTAAAAATTGCTGTAACAATTATTTTAAGTCGTGTTCTGTCCTTTCCTTTCCTTTACCTTACTAAACTGTACTGTACTGTTTCGTTCCGTGCCGTTCTGTTCTGTTTGTGTTCTGTATGGATGGAGACTGCTGCTGTTACGGAAGAAATCTGGTTTTTGATCCTGAGCCGATAAACTTCATCTTAGTGGGCGTTGTTGTGGTTGGCAAAGAGAAAGCAACGAAATCTTGCAATGGGAAAAGGCGGGGGGCCTCTGGAAGAATACACGACTAACACTAACTTGTAGTAAAAAGAACAAGAGAGCTAAAAATATATTTAAAGACAGATGATTATTCACTACAATTAAATAAATTAAACATAAATAAAACCAGTGTCCTAATAAAAACCAAACGACTCCAAACAACCTTATTAGCATAGAGAAGACGCCAAAAATAAGGTATTCTAAACATTAAGTTATGTCCAGATAATTTGTGACTTACAATGTATGACAATTGTCGATGCCAACAGTGCATAAGCATAAAGTATGAGTGGAATCCTTAACATGTTTTCAAATGTTTACGGTCTTCAGTCAGCTTGTCTGGATTTAATCTGTTCTTCGTGGACCTGAAGCTGGAATAACGCAACGGTCTTTCTCGGACCACTTTTATGAACTAATATTCATGAATATGAATACAAATTTAAATTACTGTTTGAACGTTAATCCTTCACATGCTTGACTTATTCAATCAATCAATCATTGAAATGCTTCACTTCTTTTCCTCCAGAGCATTCGACCGTTTGATCATAGATCAAATACCTCAGACTCTAAGCCTTCGAGTATAATGGTTTAAATATTCAGCGTTCGGGCGCCAAAGTAGAAATATTGCAGAATAAAACCGAAGAGATCAGATATACTAACTTTTTTGTTCATGATGTCTTTCGCTTTAAAGCGTGTGCTTGTTCCATATCATCCCGTCTCATATTTTTAAGTGGTTTGTTTATCATGTATATTTTGCAGACTGAAGCCAATACTCTCCATTAGCTGACGATACATTCAACGACGCTACGATTAACGACGTAAAGCTTTGTCCAAAATAGTACTGGAAGTCAAATTTCATTTTTTATTGGAAAACTGGCTGACAAACTAGGTAATCACGGTAATGCATTTGAAACAAGTACGATCTTACTTAATAACCCAATCTGATCATTTATTGGTGTATGGAATTTTTGAGATTACCACTTAAATAAGAGGTTCCTCAAACTAACTATGAGTCAGAAACTCATGTTTCCTGACTAATGTACAAGACTGACTTTCATGAATAGCCAGAAATAGATATTTTATGTTCAGTATTTAGGAGCACTTACAGCATTGACCGATAGCAAGTAATGATACAGACGTGAGCCAAGAAGACCGATGGGTCTCTAGTGAAACTTCATAGGTTAAAATTATTAATTCACGAAATGCATTAAATTATTCAAATAACCATTTGAAAAAGATTCGAATGGATAAATGCATGAGCACCCTCGTACAAACGTAGCGACATACGATTCGTTATTTGTTTCGAGTGATGGTATTTTTGATGAAATACAATTGATAAGGTGTAGTGAAGTGTAGCAAATGTTTGCGATACCTTAGAGCAGGAGCCATCTCAACTAGTGGAACGTATTCCAGGTCCAGATCACGAAGGCCTTTCTGGAAGATCGCAACGTTCCGTAATGAATACTTTAAAATAAGTAAAAAGCTTAGTTTAAAAGTACATTTATATTAACTATTTTTTATTCTGTGATATGAATGGGCTCATATAGCTTTGAGTTAGAATGAAAATTCAAATGAATAACCTTTGTGCATGTGGTCTAATTTTCGTACCTATTGAAACGTTTCCGGAAAGAAATATGTTTGTTAAACATGACTCGCAGCTGAGTTGTAGACGAGAGGTACCAAATAGACAAACAGAGCTTCGATTAAACGCTCTTCCTGAAACATTCATGAATACTGTTACATGAACTTTAAAACATCAGTGATTTTGGGCAGCGTCATGAATCTTTACTATTTAAAATCTGGACCCCGTTGAAATCAGTAATTTAAAGAAAATATTTGCCACCACCCGCCAGAAATAAAATAAAATCGGTTTAGGTCCTGACTAATGCGCACAAGATTTGTGTGCTTAACAATAAACCACAAAGGTTCCAATTAACTTTGGCATTTGCTTGATCCATAAATTTCTTTAATGTTGTGGTCATAGAGGTTATATATCATCATCCGTAATCTGTCGATGACTAGGTGTCAATACAAGATATTTGGTCATGATATGAGTTTAAAAAATCGATCTGAATGTAAACTTTTCAGAGTAACATGTATTGTGTGGTCTTACATACATGGTCTGTGGTCTCACATGCTGTCTTTGAAATAATTTCATTGACTCCCATGGGCCATGCTTAACACTAAACAACTTGATTAAATATGCACAAAGGGTTAAAATTTTTTTATGAAAAGTTATCTGTCCAACTTGATAACGATTGTTTAGATCGAAAATGTTTGTTTTAGCTTTTATTAAAAAAAAATCTTAAGCGTTTTTACATATTTAATCTTCTCGCAAAATGTCCTAAAGCTTGGTTCACACGTGCACATAAACACAAGCATAACGACAAAACAAAAGGCAAAACAAAGGAATGAAGTGAAGCCTGCGACATAAGGATCGTTATAAGCATAAGCATAAGATCATAGTCCAAGCATAAGCCAAGAGCCGAACAAAATTCAAGTCATGCTTTGTTTTCGTGCTGATCTTGTCCTTACGCTTATGTCACATGAGTGAACCAGGCTTAACACTTCGATTGCTACTAAGAAATTTAATTCGTTGTATGTTTGAATTCTAATTCTGAGGATCAAAGAGACTGTTGTTTTTGACAGCAATGTATATTTAGGATTGGGATCATATCATGACAAGGAGACCGGACGTGTTTAACAAAACAAACTCATTAGCTCATTGTTTCTGTGGAACCATTGCAACCGCCTTGTCGTTATGTTTTCAATCTTAGGTACTGATTGCGATCTCAGTGCCATCCATCTGATTTTGTGCTTCACTTTTTATGGTGACAATCAGTTCAATTCAATTCAATTCAATTTTATCAGCACCAGATTAACAAAGTAGAAAATTTAAATAAAACTTATGAATAGTGGCAAGCCAACTGTAATAACCACAAGGCTAATCTAGACAGATGGCTGGTCAGAAAATTTATCTAAATAGAGGACCGAGTGTTTACAATATGTTAGTATGTGTATATGTATATAGTACATGTATATGTATGTAGTATATGTATATGTATGATATGTAGACAAGAAATTTAGAAATTTATCAAATTTCTAAGGAGACGACTGACGGGTCGCCATCTTGTCACCGTTCGTCTGACACACCATCTCGTCATCACACCATCGAAGACACCACAATCAAAGACAATGACACCACAATCAAAGACAAAGGCACCACAATCAAAGACACGGTGGCTTTAGCTTTTTTTATTTCTGCCAAGGACATCATAACCTGATTTTAATGTAACCGAGATTACTAGCGCATGATTAATGGCGCTTGTTTCCAAAATATAGCTAAATGCACCTGTCAGTGTTTTAATTTAATTTAATTTAATAAAGAAACATAATTTATGATTTATCCGGACAACTACTTAATACTGCTCATTCTGTCGCAGCCAAACATACTTCTAACAGCTTACAGCTTAGAAATTAACCCTATACAAATAATTTCTTAAACGTGTTGTGATTGTTATAAGCATGTAACTTCCAAACCACATGTCGATAAAATGGTGTTTTTTGTTTGTCAATGAAAACATCAAGAATTTACTTCGAGGAGGAGAGAAGTCAACAGTGCTTGTTGAATGTTAGGCATTCAATTGATTATGCTCGAAACATTGTCAACCGTGTTTGTTTAATAATAATTATGTTAACTAAGGTGTTCTCTGTCTTCTCAACCATCAGCATGACATGGTTCAATGACAGTCTCAAGGAGCATCTCAAGGTTTCAACTTTGATTGTACTCAAAATATTTTTAAGCAAAACTAATAGAAAGGACCTTATAAATGAATAGATCCTTGGTCAAGAAGATTTAAATGAATGGCCGTCGTTCATGCTTACTTTGAATATATTACCGAGTAACTGAGGGTGCTACGTATCTGATTGTTTGCCCAAACTTGCAGATGTCCTTCTCATAAAATTGAACATCACGCAAGTCTGAATTAGATTCACTGAATTTGGAGAATCAATTCTGTGGGAATTACTTGCGAAATTTTGTCAGATGAATGTCCATCTAGATAAATGTCCAGTAAGTGTAAGTAAATGGTGTCGGGGGATAAAAAAGTCAATATTTCGTTAATTTAATAATTGGAGCTTCAATTGCAAACGTCACTAGTCCTTAATTATCTGCAGTTTTATACAAACTATTTTAGGGGATTTGGGGCTGTGTTAGAATTTTTGTCCACAGGTACTTAGAAGTTATATATCAAACACGAGAAGGAGTGTTTGATCTGATTTCCAAACACCGAGAAGTGGCTTGAAAAGCGAGGCGATAGCCAAGTTTTTTAACCGACTTCGAGGCGTTTGGGAATCAGATCAAACACGACTTTCGAGTGTATGATATGGCTTCTCAAACAAATCCGTATTTGAGGAAAAAATCGGGTTTGAATTTGCCGAAATTTTATGCTAATTAAGATCACATATCCAAACCCCGTCTCGGTACTGATTTCCTTTGTGTTTATTTCCTCATGAATTATTAGTGAGTTTGAGAAAGGATATTTCATCAATTATTCAGTACTTTTTAGCTCTTGGTCATTTACCCTTTATCGGCCAGCTTTTCAGGAGGTCTCTCCTTGACGAGTAAAATGTTCTGGGTTAGCCAGGGTTAAATTTATATATTGCTAAATGACAACAGTGCTGGGTAAAGGGTTAAGATAGTTGGGTAACATGTTTCAATATAAGTGTTACATTTATGTACTTCTGGAGCGGTTGGGAGAGTAAATTTCCGTAAATTGGGCACATTTTCAACTGTATATAAATTGCTTCATTTCAAGAAAAATGGCAGTGTTTCTTAAAATCTATAATTCAGTAGTTTCTTGTCATACCAATATTATATATATACGATATGATTCACGACTTAGTGAAGAGTGTGTGTGTACTAAACAATTACCAACATGCATATTGATTACTTTTTGTCACATCAGTTTGGCAATGAGCCTGAGTTGAAATATTTCCATCTTTTGTTGTCCATTCTGGTTTTCTTGAATTACAAGTTAAGAATGTTGTTTAAATCTACTTCAACATACATTTTCATAAACCGTCGCTTGGTCATAGATTTTTGACCATTTTAAATTGGCTTGATGTTTGGTTGGTGAATACCTGCGCCGGGAAAAGAGTGCTTTGTTTAAAGAATCTGCACATCATTGCCTTTGTCAAACGTTAACAATAAACATATAAAGAAAACAACATATGCTGAAAAAGATTGCTCACATAATCTGAAATAGATAAACATTAAACGAAAGGAAAATCTCCATGGCACAATTTCACTCCTACTGTTAGGACAAGTATTATAACGTTCTTGTATCAAGCCGTTTGCAGCTTAAGAAAAAAGTTAATATTCAATACATAAAGTTCAATTTACATCAAGAATATGGCTTTGTCTGTTCAACCGCTTGGAATATTTCCTTCCAAGTAGTTTATTTATGTCACGCTTCCATGGACGAGTACACCATCGCAAAACCAATATCTCTAGTGTAGCTGTTTAGAAATGATAACATGCTGAGTAAAGTTTCTTTTGTTAGTGGTAAAGGGATGCCCAATGTCGTGCGCTCATTTATCCTTGTAGAATGGTTCTTGAATGGAGATTTTTTTATCTGCAATTGTATCATTTTCCAGTGGTGGTACGAAATCACTGACCAACAAAAATATTTGAACATTGGTTCTTGGAGATGATATTTCCTTTATTATAAAAATTTTGAAATCACTGCATAATTTTGTTTTGAAATCGTCCATATGGTTTAAAAGATTTATAAATCAACAGGTTTTAATACAGTCATAGGTTTATGAAGCAGTTGTGCAATGAATTCAAGATTAAATCTTTCGGGGGTGAGCCCAGGACAAATTTTTCAGATTCTGAAATGTCTAGATAGGGATATTTTTAAATTCTGGTAACGAAGAGTGACGTACGAAACAGCAACTATATGTATTTTATTCAATAATAACAAAAGATACATAAGATCACGTGGTACAAAGTATTTGTCCAAGGTAGTAAGGTGGAAGAATATGAAGAATAGTGTTTCCGTTGCTACTTAATGTCGAACACAGTTCATGTGAAAGCTTGGTAAATCTCAAACGACTAATGGACGTTCGTCAAGCTCGTTCTCTCAGAAAAACGATTTCTGAGCCCTAGACCGGAATCAAACCCACAACCTTTTGATGACCGGTCAGACGCTCTAACCATTGCTATTATAATTAGTAAATTTAGAAAAGGGAAAAGAGACGAGTAATACGAGCAGATGTATATGTTCGTGGTGAATTCAGACCCATAGACTCGCACTGGTCAGATTCTTATTTTGGGTATTTTTACCGTATAGAAGAACATAAAATCATCGGAGTCATATCCAAATCTGGTATGATAGCTTGATTCAACGATCAGTTTACCCTCAACAGCCATATGCTCGTTCTTGCGTACGGCTTTTAAAAATTTCCCTCAAAACAATATTTCGATCTGTCACTTTCGCCAATTGGAACGCATGATTAACCTTGCGTCGATGATCTATTCACATCAAAAAGATAAGTGGTGCCAGAATGGCCACGCTATAACAATTAACTGCATGATACAAATTTCTTTTTAAGAATCATCCGCAAGGTAATATGAAACGATAATTTCACAATTATTCTACACTGCTAAAGTCAACTGAAAAAGTTGACTTGGGAGGGATTCGAACTCACATCTTTGGGCTGCGAAGGAGGTGCCAGAATGGCCACTCTATAACAATTACTTAAATAACACAAACTTCTTTTTAAGAATCATTCACAAGGTAATATGAAGTGATAATTTCACAACTACTATACACTGCTAAAATCAACTAAAAAAGTTGACTCGGGAAGGATTTGAACTCGCATCTTTGGGTGTGGGATTTCTAGCTGCTGTACCAGTTGAGCTGTCGAGAAGAACTGGAAACTTCCTCTTTGGGTTTAAAAAAGATTTCCCTCAAAACAATTTACCGATTTGTCCCTGGTATATGTCATTTTATAAACTTTGATTTGGCCTAAATGATTGAAATTAACGATACTTTCGCCAATTGCAACGCATGATTAATCATGCCTTGGTGGTCTATTCAAATTAAAAGGACAAGCAGGTGCCAGAATGGCCACTCTATAACAATTAATTGTATGACACAAATTTCATTTTAAGAATCATTCGCAAGGTGATATGGTCCTAGTCATAGTCACAGTGATAGTCACTGAAACGATAATTTCATAATTGTTCTACGGTACTAAAGTCAACTGAAAAAGTTGATACGAGAGGGATTTGAACTTGCATCTTTGGATTATGGAATTTCTAGCTGCTGTACCAGTTGAGCTGTCGAGACGACGACTGGAAACTTCCTCTTTGGATTTCAAAAAAATTTCCCTCAAAACAATTTACCGATTTGTCCCTGTTATATGTCATTTTATAAACTTTGATTTGGCCTAACTGATTGAAACTAACGGTACTTTCGCCAATTGCAACGCATGATTAATCCTGCCTTGGTGGTCTATTCAAATTAAAAGGACAAGAAGGTGCCAGAATGGCCACTCTAGAACAATTAATTGTATGGCACAAATTTCTTTTAAGAATCATCCACAAGGTAATACGAAACGATAATTTCACTGTTATTCACTGCTAAAGTCAACTGAAATAGTTGACTCGGGAGAGATTCGAACTCTTTGGGTTACGGGATTCCTAGCTGCGGTGCTTACCCGTTGAACTGTATGTGATTTTAACCTATTTAAGTGCGACTTAAAACTATGCATAATTCAAATTCGAATCCTGATCTAGTCAACTTTTTTAGTTGACTTCAGCAGTGTAGGATAATGGTCAAATTATCGTTACACAAATTTCTATCATAGTGAAGACTGATGCTGATGAATGTACAACTATAGACTGAAGATAAATATTCAAATTATAATAGCTTGATGTATTGTATTTAACGTGGGCATGCTCCTCAGGTTGATATCTTGGTGAAACTACCAATTCTTTTTTGCTAACGGGAATCAAACCCACAACTTTCAGATTATTATTGAAGCGATCTCATCATTGAGTTTCAAGGACTGATAGCAGAGTGTTTGTTGTATAAAAAGTTGAAAGGTTGGTAGACTGCCGAATTTATGATAAAGAATAATTCTAACGTTTGGAGCTATGGCTCTTCGTCAGAGAGTGAAAGGAGTTCTCGGTTCACTTACTGACGAAGGGCCATAGCTCGAAATCGTCGCTGTGTGAGTGGTTGTGACAACGACCAAAGGTAATTACAACGTGGTATAGACCACCAAATGATCCAGTTGACTCCCTTTACAGATTTGAGAACTGTTGACAACTAATGGATAATGACAATAAGGAAAGTATTATTTTAGGAGGTATAAATTATGATTTATTATCAGCAAGTCCATCTCCCCAAGCCTCGGAACTCAAATTCACTACAGGGTTGTACTACATGTAATATGAACAATTGATAAGTGAACCTACAAGAGTCACTAAAGATACCCGAACATTAATTGATCATTTTTATACAACAAATCCTGATAATATAATTTCAAAGGGAGTGTCAACTGTTTCCATAAGTGATCACTATCTTATTTATGGTATCAGGAAATTTAAGGTCTCTAAAGAAAATGCAAAAATAATTGAATA
>JBAHVQ010174904.1:0-17706 GCA_036872915.1 Nanipora kamurai
AAACCACAATCGCTAGCCAGGGACTTTATTTTGTCAACCGTACATTGCCCCACGGATACGAAGAATTCATTAAACTCATTCGCAATAACTCTTTCTTCTTTAGAAAAATCTCTACGAGTGGCCGATTTCTTTGCAATACAAAAACGTATGGCTTTTCAAATACAATTGGAATTATTTCTGTTGTTTTGTATTTGTTCTTTAACGAATTCCCGTTCTGCAATTCTTATTTCAAGTTTCACACGATTCCTAAGATTTTTAAACCCCATACTTCCACGTCTTTATTTTTACGCGCCTTTCTTCGCCACGAATCCCGTAACTTCATTAGTTCACGAATGTCGTCTGTAATGCATGGGTTTGGTTTCCCACGAACCCTCACCATTTTGACAGGAACATGGTTATCAAGTATTTCATTAAATAGTATGCTAAAGGCATGTAATTTGTCTTCCACGTCGTCAAAAACGCTTAGGACAGTCCATGGCACTTGGTACAAGTCATCTAAAAATGCTTTTGAGTCCTACCGCCTAAAGCTTCTGGTTGAGACATAAGTTGCCTTAGGACGTGCGTTCTTTAAGCGAAGGACCGCGTAAACCAAATCACGGTCGCTTATGCAACTCTGCAAAACCTTTGCTTTCAGTACTTGTTGAGGATTTGATACGATAAGAACATCTAGTAAGGATTCAGAGGCGTCCTTCACCCGTGTAGCCGCTTCAATCATTTGTTTGAGGTTAAAGGAACGGCAAAAGTTATCAAGGGCTTTTGAATCGCGCCTTTCGCTATTCAACAAGTTGCAGTTAAGATCTCCCATTATATATACTGGTTTGCCAAACGATAGTGCCGTAATCAAACCCGTAGTCTGATCACTATCAAAGAATGTTAGCGGAGTATCCGGTGGTCCATACGCGGCGCATACAAGAAATGATCTGAAGATTCTCACTTGTATTTTTAACCAGAGTTGATGAAAACCAAGGGCTGATACATTAGAGATATTGCTTAATAATTCCACCCTATAATTCTGTAAGACATACGCGCAAACTCCACCACCATTCTTGTTGAGTCTATCAACTCTGTAGAGTTGATAACCAGGAATTTCAATTTCTTGATCGGGAATTGTAGGATCCAACCACGATTCGGATATAGTAAATACATCAAATTTGTTTCTGATAACCGTTTCCTTGGTCAAGATAACATGCTCTCTACACTTCAGTGATCTGATATTCAGGTGTGTAATCTTCACGTTGTTAATATGTCTGCTTGCCGTGTCCACAGAATAGTCAGAAGGACCAGGATTAACTTCGATGTCGAATATTAACTTCAGCATCGAGTGATACTCCGGTGTAAAGTACACTCGAATATTTAACTCTATCAGCAGGACCAACCTCAAGTACTTCAACATAAAAATCGCTTGCCTTGATGTAGAATTAAGCGAGTTATCGTTGACAGCAGATTTCGAGTGACGTTGCGGACTATAAACTTTGAAATAAACCTCCTCGGCTAGTCTCCCTGCATGAAAGCTTTGAACTTCGTCAACAGGAGCAATTCTCTCATAACTAGTTGCATTTAAACTATGAAAAGACTTCAAAATAATCAACAAAATAATATAGGCCATAAGCCCTTCGGGAACACGTCTGACCGCCATGCTGTCTACATGCAATGCACTGTGACTTGTTCAGTGGTTGTTTTTACTCTAGAGGCAGACTGTTTGTCCGTCTGTTATTTTATTCGTTCAGCTGAAATAGGGAACGAACAACTAAATTTATAAAAGTGTGTCTCATAGTTTCCCCATTATTTATTTGGTCCTGTGTGATAATTCATCTCTGTAATCATGAATTGTTCGTCAAGACACGCTAGTTCGCCTGGATTCGTCTTCTTACCCGTATCAGAACTATCAGACGTCGACGACCTAAAGTTTTATTCTAAAGTTTTACTCACCACAGTAAAGTAAAAAGTAAACTCGGTTTGCTAAGCAAGAATGGGTTCGAAGTAAATCCTTGATAATTTAATCCAACATGCTGAGTACCTCCTGGCCGGCCAAATTGAAATGTATAGCAGCTAAAACCAAAAGTTAATCTCTGACTTCGTTATTAGTTAAACTTATTGAACATATTTTTGTGCTGCAGCAAAAGTAGGTCTCTGAAAGTTGTTATTTTAGATGAATCCCGAATCAGCAGCCGTTTAAATAATTCATACCACTGACAGTTCGACGATTGATTACGATGTTTTGACCAATCACGTTCGACGTCCAAATTTTGGACGGCATTTAGGAAAAAAAGTGAGGTCTTGCTGCAGGCCCTCTTTCCCTTTCTCGGTTACATACGACGAGGGCTACATAACATAACCATAGCAACAGATTGTAATGATAAAGATAATGACCTGGAATGATGTCTTGCATGTTTCACACATCCAGAATTAGGCAAATCGTGTAATACTGTTACATGGTAGGTACACCAGAGAAACCTGGCTTAATTAAGATTAAGATGAAATCTCTGCTTGTGCCTTTGGCAATTTTTGCTCTTCAAACTACACTTTTCGTTAAAACGAAAAAACATGTAGTATTGCTTGTAAGCAGAATATGCGAACTAAGTTTTTTGAAAGTACTTGACCAAGGAACGTTCATGCGATTACTTTTTAGTATTAACGCCGTAAAAGAAATATGCAGTCGGTGTCCATTGGTGATGTCCGAAGAACTGTTGAGGGACTTGGCAGCGTATAAGAAGTCAAAAAATAAGAGTAAGTTATTTTTGCTGATGCTGTTAAAATTACTGTTTTGCTTGGCCGTAATCCAATTGACTCACACATGCAACCGAAGACAGAAAATTATGGAGCCTTAAGACTGAGAACTAATAATATGAGTTTATGCATTATTGAAAATTTCGAGAAATATTTCTAGGAGGGTCCTAGCATGATGTGAACATAGGTTCAAACTCTTTTAAAGGTAAAAATCGTTTGGTAGGCGAGGTAGGTTACTGAAGGCAGTTCGAAATATTTAAATCTCTCCAATGCAACTGCAAAATGTAAAAAAACTGCGCTAAAAAGACGTAAAATCTATAAATTAACGATGCTATTTCATGCTAAACCCTCCATGTAGGATTGCATTTGGTCCCCCAAGAGAAATTTGTTTACACTTATGCATACAAAAAGAAGTGCTAGAGTAGTAATCTTTCAACTTTATTGGCTTACATCATAGCTCGAATAGTTCTAGCGTGTAACCTTTTTCATCTTTTAGGTGTATTTAATGCAGCGAGATCTCTCATTCAGCTATTTCGTATACTCAACCCAACTCTTCTTCACAAGAAAGATAGGGTACTTTTATTTTTCGTTATCTTCAATTATATTGTCATCATCATATTCATTATTATCTTTATCCACTAACGTAACTTTAGTTTGTGATGTTGTCGTTGTTCATAATGATGGCTTAGGTGGTGGTAAAGTAGCCTGAGCACAGCCGCTGCTCATCTTACGAGTGAGAGCGTCTGTGTGTTGCAGTTAATAATTGTGTTCTGGGTCACGTGGATTTTGCAAAAATTGTATTAACGTAAGCACATTCACGCGAAGTATAATCGGTTATAACGGATTTTTAAGGAGCATTTATTCACGTGAGTATACATACCTTCAAAGTTATGTTCCTGCTGTTTATAGGCTAGTGTCTAAATAACGATTTTCTTATGCTTTTTCGGGTTTCTAGAATTTTTGCCGAGAATCAGTTGAAGTTCTAACAGCAGTTTGATTAGTCCCGCCGTAGTCTTTTCTCCTGAGCGTGGGAACAACAAAGTTTAAATTTTAATGACGTAAGGGACCAATAAAAATACGTTTCCACAAAACTTTGGAATAAACACGTGACCGGAAACACAATTAGCAACGGCAACACACAGACTCTCTCATCGTGTTAAGGGAGCCTGTACACAGGCTAGTGGTAAAGGTGATGTTGTTGCTGTTGTTGCTGTGATTGTTGCTCTCGTTGTTCTCGTTTTATTTATTTTGGTGATGGCGGCGCTTGTTGTGCTGTGACGTCTGTGGTTGTTGGTGTTGTCTTAGGAGCTGGTGGTGTTGGTAAAGTTTCTTCTTTCTTATTCTTCTTGGTCTTTCCTCTTTTTTCTGTATTTTTCTCCTTATTTTTCTATTTCTTCTTCTCCTTCCTCTTCATCCTCTTCTTCTTCTTCTTCTTCTTCTTCTTCTTCTTCTTCTTATTATTATTATTATTATTATTATTATTATTATTATTATTCCGATTATTATTATTATTATTATTATTATTATTATTATTTCTCTTCTTTTTTTATATTCTTCTTCCTCATCCTCTTCATCTTCTTATTTTTCTTTATATTTTTTCTTTACCTCTTTCTTGCCATAATACTGTACTCAATCAAAATTAAGCTATTCTCTCTAAATTGTACAGGGTAAAATGACCGAAGAAGAAAGGAACTCACGACCTAATGCGTATGGTGAATTGATATCTAAAGACTACGTTCCGGGTGCCGAGGTATTTTACTGTCTGGTTTTGGGACTCTCGTACAGTCTCATGCCACTCAAATGATTGTGGTAGTTATTGCGAATCCCGTTTTGCCTGTTAATAATAATAATGATAATAATAAGGATAGTTATAATTATGGCGAGATCATAATAGTATAAACCCTTACTTAAAGCAGAGAAAGTGCATATGGATGTACAACATCAGGAATTATCTGAAGAATACAAGGAAAGAAGCAAGGAAAGAAAAGATAGTTGCACATTTTTTTACAGCAGAAGGAGCAAGGAAAAAAAGAAAACATGGTTGGAGTGTGGGAAGATTGAAGAAAGAGACGGAAAGATTTATTGTGGCTGCTCAGGACCAAGCATTAGGATTAATGTATGTAAAGTAAAAGTCTTGGAACAAAACATTACGGCGAAATGCATGGTGTGTTTAAATGCTGAAGCGACCGCACGACATATAGTTTGTGGATGTAATAAACTTGCTCAAACAAACTATTGGAAAAGGCTTGATAGAGTCGCTACGTTGTTCAATGGACAATATGAAGGGAAAGTGGTATGAATACGACGGATGAATGGTGTGAGCATAAACCCGTTTGAGTAGATGAAAATAAAGATACAAAGATATATTGTTACATTTTGATGTTGGAACTGATGGACAAATAAGCGCCCGGCGACCTGACACCGTACCAGTAAGAAAGAAAGAGAAGTTTGCCTGCCATTGGGGCGGGCGAGTTTAAAGCAGAGGGATAAAATACTTGATAGCGAGCAATATTATTTGTGCAGCTTTAGATGCTGTGCATGTGAATTAACAACCATAATAATATGTACTAATAGTAAGAAGAAGAAGAAGAAGAGGAAGAAGAATGCTAATAATAATAGTGATAGAATGTGTGGACAGTAATAATAATAATAATGATAATAATAATTGTAGAATGTGCGGACAGGCTGATGAAACAAACCACATCGTATGTGAGTGTACCAAACTAGCTCAAAAAGAGTATAAGAGACGGCATGACTGGGTAGGAAAGCGAATCCACTGGGGGAAGTATGCAGAAAGTTTGTCATTATCCTAACAGAAAAATAGTATGAACATCAACCGCAACCTGTTAAGGAAAATGAATTATGTAAAATATTATCGAATTTTAGTGTTCAGACAGACCATGTGATTGAAGCTAGACGCCCAGACCTAATAGTGATTGATAAAGCCAAAAAGCAGTGCCATGCTATAGATTTTGCGATTCCATTTGACTCAAAAGTGGTGGATAAGGAAAAGTAAAAAACAGAAAAGTATCAGGATCTGGCGAGAGACATAAAGAGGCTTTGGGATATAAAAGTCAAAGTTATACCACTGGTTATTGATACGCTAGGAACTGCACCTCCACTGCTGTAAAACGGACTGAAGGACACTGGTATTGAAACAAGAATTCTAAAACTGCAGAAAACCGCCATTTTTTTGTTCTGCCAACAATGTGTGACAATAATAATAATAATAACAATAACAGCAACAACAGCAATAATAATAACGGTATGGAGCAGGCATCATTAAGTGGACGAAAGAAGTGAAAAGGTTAGATCGCAAGACAAGGAAATTACTAACAGTATACCAGGCATTCCATCGGCAGGGTGATGTGGACAGATTGTATGTAAAGAGGAATGCTGGAGGGAGAGGTTTGATAAGTGTGGAAGATTGTGTGGATATTGAAATTAATAGCTTATGGAAATATGTGATAGTAAGCGAAGAAGAACTAAGGTTGGCAGTGAAGAATGAAGACATGCTTGAGGAGGGGAAGGACAAGGCGATGGTGCAAAGAGAGCGACAGGATAAGAACAGAAGAAAGTTCTTCACAGCAACTGATGAAGGAAGACATTAGTGGACATGGGAGTGGCTGAGGAAAAGTGGTTTGGAGGAGGAGCAGAAGGAACGATAATTGCTGCCCAAGAACAAGCAATTAGAACTCGATATATCAGAAAGGTTATAGATAAAGAAGATATCGATGGGAAATGTAGAATGTGTCGAGAGAGACGAGACAATAGACAATAGCTCATGTCTTGGCTGAGTTTAGAATATTGACACAAAGACAGTATAAGAGCTGGAGGCACGATAAGGTCGCACAGGTGATACATTGGGAATTATGTCGGAAATATGAAATACCAGTAAAGGATAAATGGTACGAACATCGAGCTGAGAATGTGTTGGAAAGTGATAAAGGGAAAGTACTTCGGGATGTAAAAATACAGACAGACAAAGTAATAGAACATTCAAGACCAGATATACTGTTAAATGGATAAAGACTCAGAAAGTGTCTTATTATTGATGTTGCGTGTCTATTTGATGCAAGAGTGAAAGAAAAAGAGAAAGAGGAGGTTGATAAGTACCAGGATTTGAAGAGGGAAATAAAAAGAATCTGGCAATGCAACGAAGTCATTATCATTCCAATTATAATTGTGGCAATGGGCACTATAACCGCCAGCTTTAAACAGTGGCTAAAGAAGCTGGAAGTAACGGCCAATTTTGGCGCTTAATTCAAGCTAACAATGACAAATAAGACAATCAGTGCTGTTTTTTTTAAAAAGTAAATCAATTATCCTCTACTCTTGTGCAGTATACGACGGCGACTTAAAAACGTCAGACACATACGTCTGACGCTTCGGCTCTTGAAGCTTTTGTTTGTAAAGCAAGTCGTATTCAATCACTTGGCTGACTGAAGAACAAGCTAGCTAAAGAGGAGTTTCAAGTAAAACTAGAGTAAAGAGTAACGCCACTGAACTGATGAACGGTAAAGTATACAGTGTTTATTAGTTGTAACTTCTTCCTGTCCGTATAGGTCCTCAGTGACCTATGGAGTCTTCAATATTTAACTCTGGCTAACGCCAGACGATTTTACTCGTCTAGGGGAGAGTCCTGGGACAGGAAAGAGTTAATAATTGATCGCGTGTTAAACACAATAAAGTTTAAAATACCGCGTAATTTGACATGTGGCCTTAGGTTTCAGTTCAAAGGTGGCCGCTTAATACAGGAACAAATAATAATGGAAGACAGACATGGGACTGCTGAAGTGTGACCGCGGTCGTTTAGTAGAGGTGGCCGCTTATATTACAGGTGACAAACACAGTGTTTGTACTGGCAAAAAATTGGGACTTTGAAAACTGGCCGCTTAATACATGGCCATTATATAGAGGTTCGAGCCATTACTATTATTACTAATATTAATATTAATAAATTATAGTATTAATAATAATAGTGTTTTAATTATAATGCAACACGTTCTTCGGGGTTGTCCCTAGTGCTCGTATTAGTATGGGGATGATAGTTACCGTAAATGCTCGTTTTAGCGCCGCTCCCGATTAAGCGCCGCACCTGTGCAACTATAGTGCGGCGCTTAATCGGGGGTAATAGAGAATTTAAGCATTCGCATTCGGCTAGCGCGGCGTTAACTTGATTGGATACACAAATAATTGGCACTAAATAAGCCGTTTCAGTTTCGCTATTTGATTTGCTATACCGTGTTATTGACTAGCAATGAAAGGGTCCCAACTACAAACGAATATTTGAATAGTCTTTAATACATAACAGAAAATTGTTTTTTTTCATACATAACAGAACAGGAATTGTTTTCTTTAATACATAAGTGGAAATTGTTTAAATGCTTTTTTTGCGTGCTTTATCTCAAAGTGTGTGTATTTGTCTTTGCTAATGCTACGTTCCTCGTCCAGTATTTTTTGCCATTCTCCTTTGTCAATGCCGTGAACTTTGCTGGAACAACCAGACCAACTTTTCTCTTGCCTGAAACTTTGGCTACCACTTTGTTCCACTCGACTCAAGATGACAATGATGAGGAGGACATTGATATTCTGTAATTCGAGTTATAGATAAAAAGCTGTAATTGACCTTCTATTCTAGTTATATGCACCAAAGTGACATATTCGTTGACACTATATATCACGTAAACAGTTTTTGTTAATTCGTTAGGTTTTTGGGCAATAAAAATTTTTGGGATGAACCTTTAGTCCAAAATTATTTAATTAGCGGCACTAAAACGAGCATTTACGGTACTTTCATTTCCCATATTCTTCTACGTTCTCTCGCTAAATTGAAAAATACCAGGGCTGAGCGTGAGAACTTAGAAAAAACATGGAAAATGAAAGTAACTATCATCTCTATACCAATACGAGCACTAGGGACAAATTCAAAGAACTTAAAGAAAAGAATGGAAAATATTGGTATCAAGACCAGAACGGTAGAGCTCCAGAACAGTGTTATCCTGAACACTGTCAAGTCGTTGGAATTTGAGGAGACCGGTCACCAAGCCTCAGGAATAGATTTGTTGACGAATTCAATGTGCAATATGCCAATAATAATGATAATGACCATGATAACAATACTGGGAGACATTAGGATCAGAAGGGGCATATTCCAGGGAGATTCGTTGTCGCCGCTCCACTTCGTTATCATCATACCACTGACACCCTACGACAGACCAACTTTTGTTACATGTTGAACAAAGGTCAAATCAGAATTAGTCATCTATTCATGGGTGATTTGAAGTTATGCGGAATAAATGAGAGGGATATTGATGCTCTAGTTCAAACTTTGCAAGGATGCAGTGAAGACGTTTCCATGGAATTTAGTATCAATAAATGTGCAAGGTAACATCATGAAGAGGAAATTGATCATAACTAGGTAAGGTATAAAACCACCAGACAAAAAAACTACCAGACAAAAGCCAATTTTCGTCCTTAGAAAAGCTTAAGGGTACAAGTGCCTTGGTGTCCTAGAGGAAGGAGACATTATGAATGCAGAGATGGAACAGCAGGTGAAAGCGAAATATTTACGGAGTACTAGAAAAGTATTAAAATGTAAGTTAAACAGTGGTAACGTTGCAAAGGCAATAAATGAGCCTGCAGTATTTCTTCTGCGATTTAGTGCAGGAGTGGCGGACTGGACTAAGGCGACATTTGAGGAGATGAATGATAACACGAGAGAACTACTTACCATCTATGGTGCTATGGACCCGAGAACTTGTGTTGCCAGATTATACATCCCACGAAATCGCGGCGGGCGTGGTTTGGTTAGTGTTCAGGATGTGGTCAGCAATGAAATACGAGACTTCAGTCGTTATCTACATCAGAGGCAAGACCCACTACTTAAAGCTGTCTGTCAGACTAGAAGGAACATCGTGGATGAGGGAGCAAAAGAATTTAAACAAAGAAGGGAAGAGGAAAGATTGAATGACTGGAAAGACAAATCCATACACGGGCAGTTTGTGCGACAGAGGGAGGAAATGACTAACAGTACGACCCGGACCTGGTTAACCCGAGGAGAACTGAAGAAAGAGATGGAGGGCTTGATAACCGCTGTCCAAGATCAGGTTATAAGAACCAACGCTGTAAAAGCTAAAATTAATAAGACACGTGCTGACTCAAGGTGCAATAACTATTATTGTGTGTGAGTCCAGCAAACTAACCCAGCTGGATTATAAAAAAAAGACACGACAAGGTGGTGAAGGCGGTCTATTGGAATCTGTGTAAGAAATATGATATAGAGTGTAACGAAAAATGGTATGAACATCAACCTGAGGCAGAAAGATAAAGTAGAGAACTACCAAGAACGTGACTAGAGAAATCAGAAAATTATGAAAGGTGAAAATTACAGTTATTCCTGTTGTGGTTGGCGCGCTCGGGACAATTCCAAAAGGACTATTGGAATCGACTTGTTAGTGAATCTAGTAAAGAAGACTGCTCTGTTGGGAACGGTCAGGATTCTGAGGAAAGTTCTTGAGATATGAGAAGTCGGAAAGTATCAAGACTCAACAACAAGACTACGGCATCTGAAAATGCTGAGGAACATTAAACAGATAATGATAATGATAATAATAATAATAGAAGTAATAGTAAAAATAATAATAATAACATAGCCAATATTGGCGTTAAGCGAAGGTCTAAGTTTACTGATGCGTAAGCTTTCACGCAAAACGCTTCTTAACAGCTGTATAAGTTCATTTCTTAATAGAATAATGTTTTCACAGCCTGCAAAAGTTGTTACCGTCCCTAAACGCATTAATTATTTTGTTTTACCAGGTCACCACTTTCTTCAAATCTGAACCCAAATACAAAAACTTGTCCTATCTGCCTATCCCCATGTTAGCATTCGTTTTGTAGCTCGTCCTTCCGTCTTTCACACTTCTTTTCCTTTAAGGTTCGGATTCCCAAAGCTCTGAGCCTGAGGTCACATGTTGTTTACAGTTTTCAATGTCAAAGCTGCAGAGCTTTGTATGTTGGTGAACACAGCCGACATTTACTCACACGTGCCTCAGATCACATGGGAATTTCGGCCCTTACTGGTAAAAGACGCATTAATCCACCTCACACAAACATTCTGTCCCACCGCCAAACTACTGGCCATCCTGTATCTCTTGATGACTTCCAAATTCTCTCCTCTACTCCTCATGAATCCGAACTTCTATTGCGTGAAAGTTTACTTATCAAGAAACTTAGACCTTCGCTTTACGCTCTGCACCACTACATTTATGATATTTTTTTTTCTCCTTACCTGGCTGTCAGTTGACAGCGCAACCATTTGATAGTAACTTTTATTTTTAGTTCTCTCTTCCCATTGGCTTCCGTATGTAATTAACATCCGTTTTGTAAGTAATAGTTAAAATATGAGTGGCCGATCTTATTAGTATTCTTAACTTTGATAGAGAATACTAATAAGGCTAATTAGTATTCTTAACTTTTGATAAAGATCACTCATGTCCAACTGTTGATCTTTATTGAGATTTACAAAGGTATACATGTGACTTGAATTCTCCGTTTTGATTGCTTGCTGCTGTCATTAATTATTCATCAATTTGATAAGTATATATGAATAATTATTACCACATTGTAAGTAGATCTTTCAAGATGTTGCGCGTTAAGCAGTGACACGTCAGATCACATTGAACTTTCATATTTTGACTTGATTTCTACTATGGCTTTAGTACGTATCCTATGCTGGGCATTGATAATCATTATAAAACTAAGGTTTCCGCCGGGTGAATCTATTGCTGCAATGTCAACAACTTGTTACACAAGTCTAGTAAATACAGGAGGACCTGTGAGACCATCTGTCGGTGTCTCATATAGCTCTGCCTATATTTATTCTATACGCATTAACTATCAGACGTCAGAAAGGATTGTCTGTTTCTAGAATATTCAGAGCCGTAGAAATCATCGTATTTAGAATTACTAAGAAGCTCCCATTATAGAGAAACCAAATTTTTGAATATAATGCTCGTTAAGGCATAACGAAGACAAAACCTTAATTAATATTCCTGCAAGATAATTATTCGTAAAATAGTTATTCAAATTTGAACCATGCCAGCTAACACTAAAAGCAAAGATATAACAGTAGAGTGGTGCGTAGGCGATTTTGAACGAAGTGTATGAGGCCAAACGGTAGTAGGGAAACTGCCGAAAATGAAAGTTCATAGAACTGACGTTTCCAGCGAATGTCCATATTACGAAAATTACCTTCATCACATCGTTATTTTCGCCTTGCATATTTTCTCCTAGATTTTAGATGACAATATGGAACATGGAGAGAGAGAAACCACCGAATCAAGTAATAATTGGATCATGTTTTTAAGTTCATTAACCCAGTAAACGACGTAATTTTGCTGACCGACCATGAATGCGTCGAAGGCGCCTGAAGTGATTTACAGCCGAGCCTGAGCAGTGATCTCTGGCCTAAGGCAGAAGAGAACGCGCATTAACAATTGAAAATTTGGACACGGGGAACGTTGCCTCCGAGTATTGATGAGTTTGACCAGACATAAATTACATGTGTATGCAATTCCCACCTTGATGCGAAGTCTGATCAACTTAACTCATTTAGTTTTTGCTGCTCAAGTCCAAATAGATCTGTTCACAGTAACTAGACTGCCCGACTACCGGGCAAACACTCAGGCACAGAAAAAGGATGACGAGATGGGGGTACAAAACATCAAATAATTACAGATAATGTGAAATAACTCAACCTGGTTACTCTTTTAGTGTTGAATCAGGAGGAAAATAGTGAAAGTGAAGGAGAATGGGCTGACAACCCTTACTCGGATGCCGAAGAAAACTATCCGGAAAGCGAACATGAATTTAACGAGAATGATAACATTGAACCCGATAAGGTAAGTATAATCTAGACGGGTACTTTTCTTATCTCTCGGTCGTCAATTGGTTCCCTCTCTCTCTAGTCTGTTTCGTATCTTGTCGTTTGTTTTATTTGCACGTTTTTAGTGTTCAGTTTGGTTCTCTTTCAGAATTTTTATGGGTTTTTTATTCTGGAACAGGGGGCAGTGTTCCTTTCGTTAAAAGGTAACTATCGACACTTATAACTCTAATTTCAGACGTTTTGTTTAGTTGAGTCTTGGCATTGATTCCTTACCTGATGAGAACAAAGAAGAAGATAAAGAGACTAAAGCTTCAAGGATAAGTCAGACGAAGGTAAATAGTACGACGAAGGTCAATTAAACACTTCTTCCTTAAGTTGAATTATGAAGTAAATCATCTCGAACATTTTGCATGTTTATCTTGTAAATACTCAGTTGTTTGTAATTGTTTTAATTAGTTATGTAAAATCTTTCAAAAAAATCTATATCTGTAATGGCCATTAGGAAGAATACTGTGAAGTAATTGGTGTATAACTTTACCCTTCTTAAATAAAGATTAATAATAATAATAATAATAATAATAATAAACAATGATTTGCTTTTCGAAGGATGTGTAAAATATTTGACCAAAGAACAAAAACCTTGAAAAAGTGAAAATAGAAGTTTGGTGGCCCGGTGGGCAAGTGGATTTCAAAATTTTTTTCTTGCTTTGTCAAGGAGTGTGAAATAACATGGCTCTACCAGGAAACAAAATAAAAACAAAATACTGTAGGACTAGATAAGGGGTGGCAATTGTTTTATACGAGGGACCACATGGGACAACGGGACAAACTTGGCGAGTCGTGTGATTAGATTGTTTTATTTAGATTTGATGTTAGTAATATAACATTGTAAATGTATTTCTAAAGGTATTATGTGTTTATAATTTGTTGTAATCGTATTACTTGTCATAGTTATTTTGTAGTAGTCGTAAATTGTAACTAGCACGCCCCTCATGGAAATCAGCTTTTGTACGTTGTTGAGGCTAGCGTGTCTAAATAAAGTATGTATGATGTATGATGATGATGATTTGGGGGATGGCGGATGAAGGAGAGAAGGCGGTGGCATACTAGCGGAGTCACGACTCGTGGGACACGGTAAAAATCAATAGACAAGTCTAATTTAACATTATCCTTGAAATGGAGTAAACGCATCTTATTTTTCTTGTTCGCTGGCGAGGTGTACAGCCACATCTTACGGGCCGGATTTGGCTCGCTGACGGAGGATTGCCAAGCCATAGAGTAGATGGTGAGGGCTTGGGTAATATTGTTAGGGATGGAATGAGTTGGGATAGGTTGGAGTGTAGAATGTACTTTCAGATATTCTAGGATATTAACAACATATATATTGGTTGTTTCTTACGAGTATGAAGACTAAAACTTTGTCATGTAAAGAAAAGGACATTTAAAGGAGAGAAATCAGACAAGACTTACTAATAACTCTCCTTACGTATGGCTTGCATAAAAGGATTCAAACGTTGGTCGTTTCTTATTGAAGACGTAGATACCAACTGCGAATGATACGCAGAACATGACAGTTAAATTATATGCTCTGAAGTCACAAACAGCTTCGGAGACCTTCAAAAATTCTTGTTTCTAAGCTACATACCTTCTATCTTAAACTACTATTTTTAGATAAAATTAAGAAAACAATCTGTAAAATATTTTTGCGATCAATCTTAGAGAAAAGAAGAACCGCCGTTTTCCGTGCATGGAATCATTGACAACGTTGTTTTGAAACCACCGGCAGCGTAACAGTTTTGCCATTTTCGACTCGATCAGACCTTCGTGCGCCTAATTGTGGAGCAAAAAGCTTCCAAGTGTCTGCTGTTGTCGAGTCATGTTGTGTGTACGTTACGAATAAGATGGTGAAAACAATTGACATTATTGCCGGACTCCAACGAGCTGTTCGCGTCTTACGTAATCCTAACTCATTAATGGGCCAGTTCACTTTTAATAGATAGCGCTAAAATTTGTAGCATATTTATTTGTAACTTGTAATTTGTAATGATTTATTGCACTAAACTACATCACTTGTTATAAAAAGCTTAAGTATCAGTTTTAAACTTTAACAACAGTTTTTAATTTCAATAGCCATGACCTTAATCACTAATATAAAGCAGTTTTAGTAAAAGAATTACTGTTCTTTAAATAATGATGCGATTTTTATTTCGAGGTATTTACCAATGAGGATTTTAAGAAAATGAAACTCACAAAGATGATCAATCAAGTTAATCCAAAGGCTGGAAAAAAGCGAAGAAATGTTTCTGATAACTCTGCAGAACTGTATGAAAGGTAAAGCGTTTTTAAAACAACAGACTTTCTTATAATATGGGCCACAGAAATTCTGGAAACATTTGTGTTTTATTAAATATGATCATCGGTTTAGCTGTCTATAACGTTTCCAACTTTTGTCAGAAAAGAATTATTGTCTGTGGATGACATTGAACAAATTTATGGCAAGAAACGAAAGAGCGACAAAGAGGAAAGGATCTCGTCAGCCAAGGTAACAAACACAAGGATTTGATCCCATGTTTTGTTCGTATTTGGCCATGTTTCACCCAGTTCGATGTTCATGATCCCGTGTTTGTTCACTTCCTTCCTCCGTTCCTTCATTCTTTGTTTCCCTCCTTCCATCCATCCATCCATCCATCCTACCTATCTACCCACCTACCTACCTACCCACTTACCTACCTGCCCACCCACCTATCTACCTACCTACCTACCTACCTACTTACCCACCTACCTACCTACCCACCTACCTACCCACCCACCTACCTACCTACCTTCCTTCCTGATTTACTTACTTTCTTTTGTCCGTTCGTCTATCCTTCCCTCTTTCTCCTTCCCTTCATTTCTTCCCCCCTTCCTTCCCTCCTTCCATACCTCCCTCTTCATTGTTTCTTTTCAGTCTGTATGTCTCTCTGTCATTCTTTCTCGCTTCCTTCTTTCCTTTCCTTCTATCTATCTTTCTTTCTTTGTTAGATTTAAACCCTAGGGCATTTTACCATGTCATCCTTGTTCCAGCGGAAACCATTCTAAAGAGCATTTCCATGTTTTGACCATTGCGTTAGCACTTAGAAGGGAGAGCTTTTTGATATGGTTTACAAGTAACCAACCAGCCTGCTCATCAATCAATCAATTAAAATAAAATAGCAACTCTTTAGCTTTTACAGCAGATTTAGATCTTGAGTTACCTGTTTGAAACATTATATGCCCAAGGAATATGCCATTCGTGGTATACCATTCTGACTCGTTAATTTCCTTCACCATATATAAACACTATTTCACGAGGCATTGTATGGGTTGTTTTAAATATTGGCCTGGAACGCGATGTAGATAGATTAAGCAGACGGTGTTAGCATAACGTCAACAAAAGACGTCCTCATTGCCTTGGTCGATTTAAAACGTAACAAACGAGACATGTGGATAGCAAGAACGAAGGTGATTCTCAAGAAAGATGACTAAAAATCAAATCTGGTCGCTGGACAAATTGGTGACAGCGTCAGAAAATTTTAGTCGCCAACTGTTTTCCTTCTCGAACTAGCGAACAAAATGGTCTTAGCTTGGAGCATTAGCATGTGTAGACCAGCTGACTTAGCTTGGGCTTTATTATATTAGCTTGTGCTTGGTTTGTTTCTCAGCCGTAAAATTTCCTTTTTGACTGACGCTGGGTTCGGAGCTTTTTTTAAACTCCCTTGTATGTGAAAGTAAACGCTATTGCTGACGTTTTGGGGTTTTTTTTATTTTTAGTCTGGCAGAAGTGATGTTAAACACACTTTTCAAAAGAATAGAGCCAACGAATTTGCAAGTACAACTAATAAGGTAATTGTAGAAGCTTGAAAAAGGAGAGAAGAAATATACCCATGCAGCATTTCAAACTCATTTCAACTGAAACACAGAGGGATGCCAAGGCAAATCACATGCATTGTTTTATATGAATGAATGCTAAGATTCATTAGGAATTCGATTAGGATTTTTAACTTGTATTACTAGGTACTACTCAATTTGTTCTGGATTGCTTTGGCAAATATGGGAAGGTAACTTCCAAGAATGCCGATTTCTTGACTAAACATTAAAGAAATTGCTTGTGTGTGTAGAGCCACCGAACAATTCCATGAATTGTTTTATTTTTATTCAATGTATCAATGCTGGAAATTGGCGGTCGTCCGATTATCAATGATAACCGAAAGTTCCTTGAAGTAATATTTCGCAGCTACTTCAAATTTTTATGAACTCAGAAAATTTCTGAGCACCAGGCGGGAATCGACCGCATAACCTCCTGAACTCGACTCGATAAAAGCTTGCGTGACGGAGAAATACTAGAGCAGTATATCCTTACATATATGAATTCTTAACTACTTTTTAATTCATAAGGAAAAGAAGAAAAATAAAGCTTTTATGATGGTAAAGCACAAAGTTAAAGGAAAGACGAAGCGTTCGTTTCGTGAGAAACAGGTGAGATGAAATATGCCATTTTTTGCGCTGTTAACCCCCGGATACATATATTTGATGAAGTATGAAAGTAGGTATTTGATGGTGAAAGGGAGGTTATTACATATTGAAAAGTTTAGAATTCTAGTTCTAAATATATGTATGTATGTACGTATATGTGTATGTGTATATATATATATTACACATATACGTACATACATATATTTAGAACTAGAATTCTAGAACTAGAAATACATAACACAAATGGAGACAAATGTTTAGCTGTCGCTACTCTGAGTTTCACGCGCTCTGGCGATCATCAGGCAACTGTTGCCTGTTGCCTGATGATCGCCAGAGCGCGTGAAACTCGGAGTAGCGACAGCTAAACATTTGTCTCCATTTGTGTATTTTCGCTCTACCTGTGATGGCATTGAGCGCTCTACTTATTCAAGTCACTTGTATAGCTTTTCGGTTACATTTTGTTGGACATATATATATATCATCATAAAAAATTCTTTTATTAAAAACCGACCAACGTTTCGGTTTCGTTTCCTGAGAATTTATTTATGATGAGATACAGAGTTTTAAATTCGAGGAGATTTTTTGATGTATTATTTATATAT
>JBAHVQ010174915.1:0-17703 GCA_036872915.1 Nanipora kamurai
CACTTTTAAAAGCACCAGCAGCGACGGCTGCGACACCCCTTTAGCTCGAGTAAACGCTTAGTAAGCGTCTTGTTGAACATAAGTTCGGCAGTCTACCAACCTTGTAATTTTCTATGCCGTTTTATATACCACTACGCCGCATCCTATATTTTTAATATAGTTCCCTATTTTTTGAGTACACTAGATAGGCCACCAGGGGGCGAACATAATCCATTTTGATTGGGGGAAGGCGTTCGCCTTGATTTAGCCGAATATTTGATTTTTCTAGAAATTGCCTGAATCATATTTCTCTATTAGACCTACCGTACCAAACCAAATTTTGCGCGAATTGTGTGGCACGTTTTTCCAGTTTTGCCCGAATTTTGTCAGTTTTTTTATGAACTCTTTGTAAAGTTGCTTTAAAAGTTACTTTTCAAAAAAACAAATCATTTCAGTAACAGATAACTCTGGAAATATAAGGAACTTATTCTGAAGTTCCAAGTTACTTTTCCATAGTTATTAACTACAAAAATCTTTTGGTACATTGGAACAATTAAAACATGTAGCACGAGGAGTTTTATAACGGCCGGGTAGTTACTTTGAAATTTGCGCAGACTTTAGGGTGAAGAAATGTAAACAATTAGTTCAAAGGTTTGGGGCAACTTTGGTTTGAAACTGGCAAACGGTAGAATAAAATTTTCAAAGGAACTTGGATATTTGCACAGTTTTAAAAAGAACGCGGTCCTCGCAATTTTCGTTCCTCCCATGCGTTCCTTTGCTAAAACATACAGGGTGCCCCATCAAAGATTTCAACCAGTCGTTTTTATTCGGTGGAGTACAACGGCGTAGTTATATGAATATGAAAGCCTTGCTCTTGGTTTATATTGTGTTAAGGATAAATTCCACGGAATCTGGTTCATCGATTTAGTAGCCGAAGCACTTTACACGAAAGTTACCTCTGAACATGAACTGGTCTAACTTCAATAGAAACAGGATAGAAGAGTAGACCTTCTTATTACGACAGGACGTAAATAACGAATTATTTGTTTCTGTTACGTTTAGAACCATAAATTCAGAAAGCAACGTTGTCGTACAGGGAAACTAATTTATAATCTTGTCCGTTGGAATTTAAATTTGAATTTGAAAATTATAACCAATGTTGTTGTGGTCAACTAAAACTCAAATCCTATTTCAGTCACGCCGAGAAATTTTAGTTGACCAAAACTAAACTAGAACTAAACCAATTTTAACAAGAAGGACTAGAACTAAACAACTGACACAAAATTGATGCAAAGGACTAGAACTAAACAAAACTAAAATTATTCGGAATTTTGAGGACTGAAAGTAAACAGAAACTAAAAGATATGACTGGGACTAAAACTAGATAAGAAAAACCAACGTAAAATTTATTTGTCCTCTCGGTCAGATGAAGCAAATACATCATCGCAATATTATTCTAGTCTAAGGATAGAAATTAAGGAAATTGGCATAATATTCATGTTAAATTATTACAAGTGTACTCAATCATGACATACAGAGTGACAGTTTCTCCCCAAATACACCATAAAGATTACAACTGTATTGAACACAGGAAGAACCTTTGAGACATGAAAGAAGATGAGCACACGAGAAATGTTAAGTATGGGCATAATTTGAAAATATTACCGGTTTTGAATCATAGTCATACGGGGGAAAATAAAGAAAGTAACCCGAAGCCAAGGGAAACAAAACCAAAGCAGAATACATCACTTTATTCGAGAAGAATTATGTCAATCATGGCCAGATGTTGTGGGACATAAACCATAAATACCTTGAAATCGATATCTCCCTCCTTCTCCCCTTACAATGTTGTTATTTGGCCCACAATTGCCGGCGATATCACGGTAGACATTCATTCCACATTCAACATTGAAAAGGGGGTGTACAGTGGGGGAGGGGGTTCGCTACATCAAAAGTGTATTGAACAAGGGGTGAGGAAAATTTAATGATCAGTCTTTGTGTCCCAGACACTTTTGGCCATGATCGTAGCTCACTTCCATCACTTCTCTTTTTCGTACATCCTGTTTTCTTGTTCGTTTTTTTTATGTATTCATACACAGGCCAGGTACCTTATTTATTGTATGTCCCTTGAAGGCTGTAGTCTAGCAGTTGAAAGCTTACGAAAAATGTAAAAGCTGGTCAGATCATTTTATTATTGATACATTTGTTAATTACAGTTTTGGATTTTATAATTATGCTGTCAATATGGCACATGTTCTTACATTGCTCATCGCTGAATAATCATGCAATAACCAGACTCTCATGGATAACGTTGCTAGGCGAACAATTATTTCAATCAAACTCCCTCTATACAAATACTTATTTGCTGGAACAAGCTTGATTTATACCAAGACTAAAAATAATTTGCTGATTCGTACCAGAACTAAACTAAAACAAAAAATATAATTTGCTGGTTTGAACCAGGAATGAAATGAAACTAAAAACCAATTTATACTACTTCAGACTAGAACTAAACTAAAACTAAAAATAATTTACTGGTTCAAACTATAACTAAACTTAAACTAAATTTAAAACACTGGACTAAAGCAACACTAATTATAACCCTATGTATATATAAATAGACATTTGAATCTGCTTGTGAATAAGTTATATAACTATTTATTTATACAGAAGATGGCACAAGTTTTGCTGAAACATGTCTGCAATTAAAAAAAAAGAAATTATCGTTTATTTGTTGGTTGGAACGTATGGAAGCATTACTGACGTTTCGTTGCCAACGCGCAACATTTTCAAAGTGATGTAACATAAATTGGGTAAGGATATTAGAATGATATTTATAAGGTGTTGAAACATAATTAGCCAATGAGAGAAAAAAAAACTAGGAGAGATGAAGTCGAGACACCTAAGTGTTCAGAATGCGCGTGTGTATAAGGCAGCGAGATTGCCCTATATACGATGCTCCGCAGCATCTACACCAGTAGCGTATATAGGGCAAACTCGCTGCCTTTTACACACGCTCACTTCTCTCTAATACTAGATCTTCTCATCACGCCATCTCAGCTGATGACTTTTCGGTAATCTCTTGCAATTCACCCTTTGAGCTATTCATTAGGGAGAGTTTACTCATCGCCAAATTTGAACCAGCCCTTAACGGTAACATCGGATGTTCCGTTTGCCTTATTTTATCTTCTCACCTTCATCTCTCCTACTTTTGTTTTCTATCGTTGCTGATTATGTTTCAACATCTTGTAGTTATCATTTTAATGTCCTACCCAATTTATGTAACCTCACTTTGAAAATGTTGCGAGTTGGCAACGAAACGTCAGTAAAGCTTGTTGTAAAATTAACGTGTTTTTTATGTCTCTTGATTTATTCGTTCATAGCTGTTCATATTAGAATTTTGAGCTGAGCTCCAATATTTATCCTTAGACTACGATTTCGGGCTTGTAAATCTGTGGTGAATGTTTTGTGAGGAAGCACTGTTAATATTGTTACTTCTTGTTGTATGTCGTCTCCTGTTTGCTACGAAAGACAGAAAAGTTGAAAAGAAAAAAGGAAAAATGAGAAAAAAATGCCAAAAATAGCAGACATAAAGTGGAAAAAAAAGAAAGAAGAAAAAATTAAAAAGTATTGCAATGTCTCTTTGTCTGGTCCCAAGTACAGGATAGCAAAAATGGAGGGCAGTATTTCTTCCTTTTTTAAATGTTTAAAATGGTTGAAAATTGATATTTTTGTTTCACCTAGTTGGAAAAATTCCTTAACTTTTTATTTTAATGAAAACTTTGATAAATCGTTCTCCAATTTTGCAGTGTGGCTTTATGATAAGGTCAAATGTAAGCCCTTCAGTCAGTGATAGGAATGTCATGGCAATTGACTGGAATTGGCAACAAATAGAATGAATTTCAATCATTAGTATTTAGAGTTCAAAGTTAATTAGGTCTGTCACATTTTCCTTAACTACTTTACTTCAAATAGTGCAGAAAAAATCCTTCTGAATCAGTATAGTGTGCAAATATTATAACCCTCAATAAAAAATGAATTGGTTTTTGAGTATCTGGATCTTAATTTACAAATTCATTTGAATTTTATTTACAATAGGAATGTGATAATGACTAGTTGACACATTGATAAAAGAAAAGTAAATTTGTCATCATTTTATAATAGATCTGTGGAAGACTACATCTTTTCTGTCCAGCATTAAACTTACTTACTTCTAAGCAACAATGTTTCTGGGAGGCTAGACAAAGTTCCCTGATGTCACTACAGCTGTAGCACTTGATCTTTTTTCATTCATTGGGGGAAGTTCATTCCATGAATAGCTAGCAAAGCTAAAGTACTCCACTACATCAAAATATCGACGACCATTCATCCCTCCCATCACAACAATATTATTTTTGTAGACAACTGCTGAACAACAGAATCTTCGATACTTCATTGGTGGTAACTTGTGAGTGTGTCCTGTTTTAACATTGTACATCATGACAGTGTTTAACACCTGATTATTAATATTTTTCCCTCCAATTAAAATCAAGTTTTCACCCCAAGTAACTGTGGCCATGCCACAAAGAGCATAAGGTAATGGGGAGACTGGTTTACATATATTTGTTTGGACATCAAACAACAAAACACTATCAACTCCATCTCCACCATCATATACATTGCCAATGGTTCCTCCAACAATCACAATCTTATCACCAAAACATTCTACTCCATGGTAGTGTATTGGTAGTTCCATGCGTGATAAAAGCTTAGAAGTGTGTGGTGAAACAAGACAAACTTCATAGATACAATCAGAAATTTCATTTTCATTGGCCTTCCATCCACCAATAACAATAAGTTGGTCTTGATATACAACACATTTGTGCCCACTGGATTGGTATGGTAGCTTCATGGGGAAATGACACCATTGAGCTGATTGCTTGTCAGTGTGCATGGTCTCCATGCTATCAAGACAATGTTGCTCACCAATCCGTCCTCCCGTAACAATAATCTGGTTTTGATACACAATTGATGATGCTGCTGAGCGAGGGTTGTGGGTATTCTTTAATGGCAGCCACATCTTCTCTGACCAAACAAACATCTCAACAGAGCACAGTCGATCAACACCATCATACCCTCCTACAACAATAATGTTTTCATTAGTGTCAAAATGGTGAGGACACTGGATGGCCGGCTTTAAATTCAGTAACTCTTCTTTGATTTCAACCAACATCTGGCAAACATGGCTTTTTAATTCTTCAAAAGACATTTTTAACTCGTTTATCTCCCTCCTCGTGTCAGCACAATAATGGCACTTAACTCTCCTCGACTTACAAAGCTCTGTTTCATGTCGGGTACTATCTTGTCTGTTTACCACTTCGATACACCCATCGTTGGTGCATGCAACGGGAGCGAAACCACAGCCACTAACATGACGTTTAAGATCTTCGAGTTTAACGACCTGTGAGCACCCACGCTGAAGATATTCACAAGAAATGTTTAGTTTTGCTAAGTGCTTCGTGAGGTATCTCGCTGGCTTCCTCAGCGTCTCCGAGGAGAGATCTTCCATACAGAACGGACACGTCTTGAAGTTTTGTAAATGTCTTCTAATGCAAGGACTGCAAAAATGATGTTCGTTCATTTGACATTGCAATGGCTCTCTCAACACGTTCAGACAGATTGGACAATGGAGATCTTCGTCGACAGCATCTGCAAAGCGATTGTCTGGATATCCCTGGTCGAGAGGCTCCATCAATTATCGCAGGCTATCGTGTTATTCTCAGCTGCCAAACAATGACACAGCAAAGTAAACTCCCAAATGAACTTCTCTGAAAAATCTTCGATCACTCACTCACATGTTTACAGGCGCATCGCGTGTTTCTAACTAAAGGCATGACGTCATCGCTCAATACTGTCGCTGGCAGCTTTTAACCAAGGGCTCGCATGTTCGAAACATGGACGTAACAACATATTGTAAAGGCTGTTTTACGAAGTCGTAATACCATTTTTACTTTTGAAACAACCTTTTATTTATCTGAAGCGACCATGGCAAAGTTGGTGAAGGTGTGCAGAAATAACGAGCAGGGTGAACAGCTGGAAAGTCATCAAATCGCGCTCACAATTGACGACGGTTTTACAGTAAGTGGATAAATATTAATTGGCCATTCGATATAAATACTTCCATTGGCCAGCTCTAATGTCCGAAATTACTTCTTGATTGGACCAGTGATTTTGCAGTTAACAAAAGCAGGTTTCTTGGGACGAATTTTAACTAGGTTTACTTTTTCTTTCTAGAAAATAACTGAAAAATGAAATTGAAATATAACAAGCATGAACTGTTCCTAATTCATTTGTTATTGACTTTGTTTCCTCATCACTGCGGTCTGATCGGAACTATGCTACCTTTTAATCTGCCTAATTTTGTGTTTGAGCAGCTTAACTGGCCTTACAAAACGTCCCTGGGCCTGCCTAAACTTTATGATGATTTTCAAATGTGAAATATTTGGTTTGTTTATCAATTAGTTACCTGTAACATGTTTTGTAACACTTGAATGGTGATATTTACTGGTGAATTCTGGGGCTACAAGATCTAAATTTGCAGGTCCTATTTGCCTCCAGTTTTAAGGTCAAAGTACGAAAACACCTTCAACCAATTAACCCCCCTAGGAATTTCCCTCTGTGAAATAGAATTATTAAACATCAGCCAGAATGTAATTTTAAGAGGTAACTTTTGGGGTTAATAAGTTAATACAGATGGATTTAAACTTCTTTGTATCACTTTATGGAGCTCCTGTATGTCCTAGACCCCTTAATTTCTAACTTACTATGTAATGTTAGGATAAAGTTCTGGCCAATTACTATAATTAGGGTTGATCCATCCCGAAGTGGTCTTTTTAGAATTTTACTGTAGTCGACACCAGACCGTTTAATTTACCAGAAGGAAGGGTTTGTTTTGGTCAATAAGTTAAAACCAGAGCTGTAAAAATTGCTCAACTTTTGTAATTAATTACCAGTGCAATTGTTTTTCCCCTGAATTAGTTGGCTATAAATCTACAGTATTCATTGCTTTCACAAAATTACATGATGAACAAAAGTAATTGCATCTGTTGTATTTGCTTGTGTAGTGATTTTTTGTAAAAGGCAAGACATAAAAATTCTATATTCTTCATGTAGAATTTTTATTATTCTGAGCTAACTAGATCTTGAGCTAACTAGACATCATTAGTTGGGCAAAACACATTAAAAATTTTACCTGTTGCAGGCCAACCTTGCCATGACATGCAGGGATGTCGCAAAACCTTTGCAGTTGGGGGGTGTAGCATACATTTACCTGAAAATTTTCCCAAATTTACCTGAAATTTTGTAGTCTTCATGCCATTCAATCAGCCGGATTCGGGTAACAATAGGTTCCAAACTTTTCAATTTTGACAAAAAAATAAACAATAGCTTCAAAATATTTTATTTCATCAGAAATTCAGAATGCCATGTATGTATAGGTAGGTATTATTTAATCAAAACCACATGCTGACACGCCTTGGATTGTATTTCACATTTAACGCAATCAGATGACTTTCTGACCTTTGTGATCAGTTTGTAAATTTACCTCATACACAAAATAATTTGGAAAAAAACTCTGCAAAGAAAAGTTGTACTGTATATGTCTTTTAATAACAAGTTAATGAAGTTATCTAAGTTGAAGGTTTTAGTGATGAATATTAAGTTTCTCTGGCATTGTAATTTACCTGTTTTTTACCTGATTGTATCATGGTTTTACCTGATTTTTGTTTAAATTCACAGTTGGGGGGTTTTACACCCTCCACACCCCCCGGTAGCGACGTCCCTGATGACATGTCATTGCACGTGGACACTAATCGAACCACATACGTAAGTCGTAATGCATGCTTGCCAACTATACCGATTTTAGCTTTAAGGTACTCCTGTACTGAAAACATTGTTGATAGTACGACTTTGATTATTTGCAACCAATTCCATTCCACTTTGAGAAATTTAGAATACTGGGAACACAAAAAAGCATTTTCGGTCATATTTATGACCATCTTTAAGATAAAGAGTCACTTAGCAGCTGTGGAAAATACTTTGTGTATGCCCATAATTGGTTATGTCCTGTGCTGTGTTGGAGCCAGGTTTTCATAAAGAACTGACCAAGACATTGTGCCCAGCAGTAACTATTTAACAGTGTACTACTTACATAAATCAAAATGTTGGCAAGTATGCATAATGGATTAATTGGTGTCAGCAATTGATTAGTAATTGATTAACTGTAGAGTAAATTAATTTGTCTTGGCAATAGACACAGTGCTAAATATTCTGTCCAGAAAATTACCAGTACTTTTTTCACAATATAAAAAAGAGCTTAGGTGAAACTTGTGCAAGTTTTTTTTCTGCACAACCTGTTAGCTAAATGGGTGTGAAGGTTGTTTTTTACAGTAGACTAGTATTTTATGTAATAGATAAAGCATGAGAAGCCGATCTGTATCTGATTTACAAGGTGAGCTGCAAGCGAGCCGTAGTAAATCAGATACAGATCAGATGCAAATGTTTTATCTTACTTATCAAACGAATGCATCTAAATAGCCATGTTTTCAAACTACTTTTCAAGTTGGAGTGATTTTAGCTTAGTAAACCAAGAAAAAAGTTTATGTAAATCAGGATGATTCTGTATCCGATTTACAGATATTGATTAAACATTCATTTCTTTTGAATTTTCCTCCTGAATTATTAATGAGTTTGATAAATTTAAACTGAAAATCTGGCAACGTTGAATAAGAACAATACTGTAAATAAAGCTGTTGTAGATGAAATGAGTGTTGGTAGCAGTAAATCAATTATCACAAAAAATGGTTACTGGTATGTGATAGATCAATAAATGCGTTGGCCCCACTACTAATTTCATTTCAAACTCCTGTTGTATGCATAGATCATCATGGAAATCCCAACAAGTTTCCTTGCTGCTGATGAACAGTGTGATGGTTTTGATGGTTTCATGAAAGTATGTATAAGTCAGAAGCCTTAATTTCAATAAGATATTGTTTAATGTAATTAATAAATGAAATAAAGATTTGAGTTTGCAGTTTAACCCACTAAGAGGCAGGGCTACACTTCAGTATTTTGCTCTGCCTAATGCAAAGCAATTTTTCTTGTCACAGGGATGAGCTGTGGACATTAAAGGCTTAAAAAGCTTCACTCCAGTAAAGTAAACTTAAGCATTAACAATTGCCATAAATTGCAGTTATAAGCCGCACCGTTATATAAGCTGCAGGAGCATTTTTTTGACAATTTTTGCAAAATATTCATAGATAAGCCACTCTAGATTATAAGTTGCACTGGATTATAATAAGCCGCACCGTCATCGCTGAAGCCATCTCTTTCACAAGCATCTGTGCTTTGAGACGAATTTGAACGGTGTTGATTCATTGGTCAATTCTGGCCAGCAAGCCTTATTTCCTTGCTTTACTCACATAGATTTTTTTTGAAATGCGAAGCATTGCTTCCTGTTTTTGCCATTCATGAACTTGTTTTTCGTTTACTCCAAAATTATGGGCTGCAACTTGGTTACCATGCTCTTTGGCAGATTTAACTACTTGGAGTTTGAATGAAAACGTGTGACTTTTTCTGGATGGTATCACTTCAACGTAAGGTAGAAAATACTTGGGGGGAAAAAATACAGTTTGAAAATACCTACTTTAGTGATGACTCACAGTCTAAAAACTTAGAACCGTCTTTGCAGAGGTTCACCCAATGCTCAGCCAATCACAATTAGACTTGTTTTATCTGATCCGCTTGATAAGCTCATACCATCTTGTGTTTTATGAAGTGAAATTTAACTTTTTGCATGTGATGCTTAGTAAAAGGAAGAAAACTTTTTCAAATACTGGTAAAATTTTGCAGTTATTCATATACAAGCTGCACTGGATTATAAGCTGCACAATGTTAAATTTTGGAAAAAAGTTGAGGCTTATAATCCACGATTTACAGTATTTCGAATTTTAATCATATAATATACATGCAAAAGCATTGCTAGAGGCAAATTCACAAAATTAATATTGTTCTTTTTGACTTAGTAATTCAAATCTAGGGTAATGTCCTGGTCAGAGAATAATCCATTAAGCAGGTGAAATTTATCTATTTTAAGAGTTCAGTTTATCAAAGTATTGATCAGTATGTTTCCTGATTTTCAGTGTTGTTTGGGAAATAACTGGGTGAATCCTCATGAATGAAAACATTCATGATAATTGCTGCAATCAAATAAACAGCAAATTCATATGTCAAATAGAATGCATTTCATTATGACGTGGGGGTAAATGCCGCCAAACTTTTGATGCCCTGTTTCCCTCACAATTATAAATGAGTGCTGTTCTCCTTTTATTACATCTTGCAAACTCTTGGATAACTGTCCACTGCATAGCTTGCTCAGTAATCAGAATTTCTGACAGCCTCGTACCCAGGGTCCTTAATTGGCACTTGCCCATTTCCAATGGATGCCATGTAAAGACACTGGGTACAAGGTTAAATTTCTGAAGGGGTGATTGGAGCAATAATTATTATGTTGGGGACACAGTTATATTTATTTTCCCTGCTGATTTAGAGAGTTACTTGCTTCATTCATTAACATCAAAGTAGCCATACCAAATAGTTAATATTAATGCTATATCTGCTGCGCGGACCAGTTACAGTAATTACTGCTGATGATCCATGCTGTCCTATTTGTTAACAAACATTTTCCAGATGATATCTACAAGCTAAAAAAGAATAATGATCGTTATGAGCTGAATGGATGTAGAATAAATTACATTTATTACTCCCTTATAAATTAATTTTTAGAAAATAATGTAAAAGTTATGATCTGAGCATTTAATTTTTCCATGTTGTATAAATGTCACTTTTTAAAATTCCAGTTTGAGTATGTTTGCTTTTTTTAGTTTTTGCATTATCCCATTGCTGCTCAGGGCTCATCCCTGCAATGAGGAAAATCATCTGCCATTTTCCAGAGCATGCTAAAGTGTGTCCTTGTCCATTAGTGGGTTAATCTCACTGAAATTTTTGGGGTATGTCTTCAATGTGATAACGAACTTTACTGTTAATAATTTGTAATGTTATTTGTAGAGATACCAAAATCTTAATGTAGATGAACTGGCTGTATCATTTATGGTAACACACAATGAAGTCTTGTCTTTCTTGTCACAAACTGTTCCATGTGTGGGGTGCAGGCAGAGGTATGTACAGTAATGCAGTAATATATCAGTTAATGGTAATCATTGATAATTAGCCAAATCTGCCACAATGTTATGCCAAGCTCTGCTGAAAAAAACCAAAACAAAAAACCCAAGAAGTTGATATTACAAGGTCACCTTTGGTGTAAGTCTTACAGTTCTTACCCCACAACAGAACTACTGCATGTAACAACATTCAAGCTCAAACTCTCAGAAAATTGATTTCTGAGCCCTAGACAGGAATCAGGCCCATAATTTTCTGACGACTGGTGATACACTCTAACCATTGAGCTACCAAAACGTAGATGGAGAGCTAAAGTAGAGGTTTATCGTTTGTACTGCCTATGCAAAAGCAACAATATTATAATGACTAGAGAATACCTGAACATTAAACACAAATTCTGTGCATGTGGAAGTTTGGTGTTTTACCGTATACCGACTTCGTGCGAACGTTTAGCAGGTTGTGTCTTTAATTCCGGTGTGGAACTCTGAAATAATTTTTCGGAGGCACGGTTTCTACGTAGGCGTTTATGCTATTACCCGGCAAATCTTTCACCCTGGTTCCACATGACGGTTACATATTGAACAAATTAAAGAAAAAACAATGCAAAAAAAATGGGAGTGATAATGTCACCACAATATAAACACAAATGTTTGATAGAAGAATGCTGTGGCATCCAACAATACTCTTAAGCTTGTGTCCACCTACAACGTTTCATGTTGTAATAGCTTCTTATCATAATGTATTTATCGTCAAGTTTTGTATGAGTATTGTACGAACAAGCGTTCATAATTCGTTGATTGTTACGAGGCCAGATTAGCATGGTTCTCAAATTTTTGAAGAAAGCGTACAGTAGAAAGTTAAAAGGTTGGTAGGCTGCCGAATTTATGTAGAAAAATTCTGACGTTTCCAGCAAAGGCCCTTCATCGATGTGGAACGTGTTCTGGACTCCGAAGAACGGTCGAAGGAACGAACGAAGAATTTTTGTACACAAACTCGGCAGTCTACCAACCTTTTAACTTTTTACGCTGTTTTATGAACTTCCTACGCAGCATCGTATATTTTTTCATCACATTCTGAAATTGGATCGTATTATGAGCTGTAGATACAAGAACGAGCCAGAAACCAAAATCTAGAGGGCACATATTTTACATTGTTTCGTATCCTGTCATATCTTCCCCTAACTTACATTCCCTGGGTAATATTTTATGTTCCCATTCAATTCGTTTAGTGTTGAGAAATTATACAACCACATAATGAAAACAAACCAGCCTGCTTTGGAACCACTTGTGATAATGCAGTCAGGAGGTATTGTAGTAAACCACGTCCGCTCGTAAATCTTCTGAACAAGAGGAGGAACGATGGCACGCTAAGACTTCGAGTTAACTCGAGATGCAACATCGTAGAACACTATGTTCATCGTTAAAGATTCTGCCTAGAATTGTTTATTAGTATACTGTAGGAAATAACACTTTTATACCTGATAAAGCTCGACTTATGAAATTGCATTTCAAAAGAAAAAAATGTTTGAAGAGAAAATCGAGGTGAAAGTTGGCTTAATCTAGGTAATTTTTTCTTTAGATCTCCAAACCGCGTCTCGGTCGTGATTTCCTTTGTGTTTTTCTCATGAATTATTAATGAATTTGAGATGCATTACTGAAAAATAATGCGCGTGCTTGCCTGAATATTCATAACACCACGTGTGCAGTAGCACGAGTTGTCTATTGAATATTTCGTCAAAAACAAGTTCCATTTTCAATTCTTTGTCAATTGATGTTACGATTAAAAAGAGATTAGTTATCTGACGTAGACATGCCACACTCGCAAGACTTGAGCCTGTGGTTTAAGAAAATCCATCTTAAAAGAACCAATCAGAAACGAGTAAAATCTGGGACGATTAACGTCAGACTTTTTCTACGTGAATTTGGTATCCTATTACCCTTTTAAATTTGTACGCTGTTTTGTATACTCCCCACGCAGCATCCTAAATTTTTACATCGCGTACTGAAACTGAGACATTAGTACTGAAACATTACGAGCTTGGGTACTCAAATGAGCGATTTTTAATTAATTCTTCGAGAAGATGTGCTATTTTTGTATCAGTTCTATCTCAATTGATCTTACGAGTCCAAAAAGATTAATTTTTTGACAAAAATGTGACCCATTTGCGGGACACGAGCCTGCGGTGTAAGAAAATCCACATTAAAAGAACCAATCAGAAACGAGTAAAGTCTGAGAAGATTAAATTAAACCTGTAATTAACTATAAATTCTGTCTCCACTCTTTAGCTGTCATGAATTAGGTAGGAAAATCTGGCGATAACTTGACGCAGCGTCTTGGCCAGGATCTGGAAGTCGGCATCCAAATTGCTAATTTGACAAAGTGTACTCCCCTTAGGAGGCTTCGGGAAGGCGAGCTTCTCAAAAAAATTTTGAATTTCGGAAGCCCCTAAAACGCATTTCCGGCCGATGATAATTTTATTCATTGTTTGCACCGAATACTTGAAAATTATGTTCTGCAGTATTGGGAACATAGTGTAGATGATTTTTTTCGCCAATCATAGCCATCTGGAGTACTAGAGTAATGAAAGATAGAATAACTAGCCGTGCAAAAGCCGTCTTTTTCAAGTGGCTTCCAAAAGCGAAGAAGGCCGGCCAAAAGACGGCTGACTGGCTAAGATCCGGCCTTGACGTCAGACTTAAATTCGTCACTGATTGTACTCGTTCATTACGGTTATCGAAACTACTCACTGAATCAGTCACTCAGTCAGTGGGCCCAGTCTGTTATCACCTCATAGGACACTTTTTTTGTTCTTACCACGTTGTGACATCAAGTGTGCATCTGTAACAGTACAGACAACGGAAAATGATCAATCCTTTAAAGTTTTGCATGGTAATTTTTTTTATATGTATAGTTTGTGGAACACCGCGTTTTATTTTAATGCTTTTTTTTAGCATTAAAATAAAACGTGGTGTTCCACAAACTATACATAGTATATCAACGGAAAATGAAATCTAGTTGATAAGTAGATTTTCTCAACACGTTATGACGTTTTCTATGCGTTTATAATTGAACAGGCGACCGGAAAATGAAATGTATTTGTTTTAATTTATATAGTAAACAAATAGAAAATATTAGAACAAAATATTTAAATTGTTGATTGAACGCTAACGAAAATAGTTATCTTAAGTGATTTATGATCTACTCAAATGAAGCAACGTCATTCGCTCTTGATATTACGCGAAGAGTAGTGCTTGGTTCTCTGTTTTGGCGATGCCACCCGTGCATCTGTCCTTTAATAGATCATGGGTTACCACCAAAGAAATTGCTCGAAAAATGGAATTTATTGCGTATAATATCACTTTTCTATTCAACTACATTTGCTCCGTGCCTCTGCACCTGACATTCTTTATCGTGATCGGTCCATGTGATTTCTTTTTTCATTATTTTTGTTTAGTATTGACCATAGATCCTTTATTTTTAAAAGACCCTTGGTCACTTCACACATTTCTGTACTGCCGTGGGTAAGTTAAAAACTCGTGGAGTTTACCATATAAGTATTTCCATTGGGTACAAGGAACACCAATCATCTCTTCTTGTTGATCGTATTTTGCACTAGCGAGCTTCGCTCGCTCATGAGAGATGCAATCGACACATTTACTCTTTTCAGTTATCGAATTGGCTGAACATGTTTTCAGGTTGCTCCTGCCAGATCTGAACTCTCATATGCGTTATTCCGGATTGGCACAAGCCTAGGTAGACGTGTTTCTGCCAAAATAAAGCACCCCAGAACTAGTTTTCGAATTAGTTGGGTATAAAAACTGGACATCAGTTGATTAGGCACACGGCAGAGATTAAAAGGAAGTATTTCGAACAAGCTTAAATTGGAACGTGTTTGTGAAAGTTCATCCCCCAGGTTAGAGTAGTTTTGAGGAAGGCTAACGTTTCGACGGGCTTAGCAGCGGTCATCTTCTTCAAACTCGAAAGAAGACTATATATTCAGCTCTGAAGATGACCGCCGCAAAGACTGTCAGAATGCCAGTCAACCCCACCAACAGTCTTCCTCAAGACTATTCTCACTAGCACGTACTAGTTCTCCCAAGTTAAATTGGACAGTTGAAATTTATTGGCTAGATCGATCAACTTTTACCAATACGTACTGGTTCTCCCAGCTTCAAAACACTCACTTTAAAGCTGAAATTAGACACTTGAGATTTATTGGCTATTTTATTTTGTTTGTACATCAAGGCTATGAAACAAGCGGAAAAGTTCGTTGGTTTCGTTACATCAAACTTTTAAAATTAATACAAACGTTTGGCAATCATTATTTTACCATACAGTTTACCAGTATTCTCAGCTGCCATGTCAAATTGCATAATTGCCAGCACCGTTCCCACCCCTTTTGATCCGACCATGTTTTCAAGGACCGTGGAACGAGCGCACACGGTGGGGTAGGACTGAGATTACGTGCCCCCACCTGTTTTCAATATAGGTAAAAATGCCCTTTTTATTGAATGAAAGTGTGCTTTTTATAGAATAAACGCGCGCTTTTATTGGAAAGTCTATCTCCTTTTAGCAGGCGCAAAACATTGATGTTGAAAAACAGAATAACTATAAGATAACATAATTTTTGGTAATTTTCATTCTTGAAACCATGAAGCTTCTTTTTTTATAGACATTGACCCCCCCCGCCACACTCCCGCCACACTTTTGAAGAACCTACGGGGCCATTGCCTGTGTAACAAACTGCTACAGTTAATCGGCTACTTTGGAGTGTTTTTAAAGTTCTAAGTCCACAGCCATACGTGTTGTGGAAATAGCATTGATAATTGAAAATCCTTTATACTTAAACTATGATTGTTAAATAGTCAGGTGAGCGTTGGCGATTATGATTGTAACTTTTCCCATCTGTGGATGTCTACTAGATCGAAGTTAAACGAAATTCTGGAAGGAATTCCGAAATGTCGAAGAAACAGGTAATTTCAGTGGTTTTTGAAACATCTGGCTATTTGTAGTAGCTTTGATTGTCTAACATCGACTGGGTACAGTGATTCGATATCCTGATAGTGTACAACATAACTGACTTCAGATGGTTTATAGAGTTACTTCAAGGTCTGACAAAGATTAATTCGCTTTGCGAGGCTCTTTTCCTTTTTTGGAGGAGAAATTTTTAACGTGAGCGAAAAAAGAGTTGAAGAGATAGAAGAAGAGAGAGATGAAGGATGTGAGAGAAGGGAACAAACAACTGAAGATCAAAGAAATCAATCAAGGAGATCTTCGTCAGAGTTAAGTTAGAACCAAGTGAGGATTTTATATGTAAATCAGTAACAGAAATATCCGATGAATTACGAAATGTTTTTGATTACTTTGGAATTAATTGTCGCATTTCTTCCGATATTTTTGTGTCATACTACTGCTGTGCAGAGGCAGGCCGAAATAACGTTTTCCTTTGAGCAATCTTTTTCGCGCCAAGCGACTTTTTCTTTGGTCTCGTGACCTCTCGCCGTGAGCTAATGAGAAATCTATTTAATTCAGGCAAAGAAATGTTGATTCTCGAGACGAAATTCGCCTAGTGGGAGTCGGGCTTAACCAAGTTTCAATTTCACTTTACGTGATAATTTGGCGAAGGGCAATCTATCAATTTTTCTCTTAATTTTAAGAAAGTTTTCTACTCAGCTGAAGGAAGTGTAGGAGCAAGTAAGACAGACAGGTAGACTGATAGAAAAAGAGAGAGAGAGCGAGTGAGAAAAATTTATATAAATTCGAGTCTCATCAATTTAAAAAAATTGCTTTTCATGAGAGCCGAAGAGTAACGGATAAATAATAGTCATATATTTACAGACAGACAGACAGACATGTAGCAAGCAGGCAGGGATAGAAAAAGTTTGATGGAAGCACTCTACCAAAATACCTTTGAATGTTTTCTTCTTGGTTCAAAACTATCCGCATAGATTTACACAGGCAAGCAAACGGATAGACAGACAGACAATGAAATCTGTATTAAGTGATGTAAATTTACGAGTATCAGAATCACACATTTAAAATTTTAATGTACGATTCTGGAGCCCAAAAATTTAATTTACTTAAAATACACACCAGCTTAATGAGTCCACATGTTAAATATTTCTGGAGAGACAGACAGTAAAAGACAGAAAGGCAGATAGACAATGACAGACGGAGATGATGATGGAGAGAAGAAAGAGAATGGATGGAGAACGAGAGAATGGGCTGGGCCTGAGAACGAAAATGGGATATCCCTGTAATGGGACAATTTATAAGCTATTCTATAAAAGTATTTTCTAAAACCATATCCCTGGGGTGTGAATTCGACATATTTTATCTTGTAGGAGATGTCTTTTACACTCACTAGAAACTCACAAATCTCGTACACCTATCGGGTAAGTAAATTCTATACGTAGAGTTCAGTGTTGTTGAATACAGTCGACTCCCGGTAACTCGAACCCTCGCTAACTCGAACCAAAATTGATTTCCCCTTGATTTCTGAAAAACATT
>JBAHVQ010174924.1:0-17698 GCA_036872915.1 Nanipora kamurai
CCAAATCAGCAATCATGCTGCAGCATGGCTTTATCGAGTAGAGTAGGTGTAATTTTGTGGGTTAATACGAGGTGCTTGGCTTTAGAATGCACGATATCACGACGGTACCAGACTACGCAAATTTTAACAGAAGCCGAGTTCAACATGGACAAGGGTTGATAAGAGAATTTGTTCGTTTACTTGCAAATAACCACATGGCTAACGAAACACGCTGTAATGTCGTTTTTTAAAAAATAGCTGGACTTTCACAAGAGTAACATTTTTAACTCATTCCTGTCCGTATAGGTCCTCAGTGACCTTTGGAGACTTTAGTATTTAGCTCTGTTTTTTAACCCACGATTTTACTCGTCAAAGGAAAAGTCCTCTGACAGTAAGGAGTTATAAACAGAACTTGTCCAGTTTTTGACTCGGGAATATGTTTGATAAAAGCATCAAGAGTTAAAAATCTAGCCCGTAGGCGACTGACTTCCCATAATTTCTCTTATGGTTGCCACCCTCCTCCTATCCACGTAAGAGGACTCCTGCAGTAGGGACGCACTTCAACTGACTGCATGGGAGGACGCACACCGAGCCCAAACTCATAAACGCGCGCTCACGCGTATTGATGGCACCTTTCACTATCATCAGTTGCACTTTTGCATATATTTCCTGTTTGTTATATACACTACTCGTCTTAGAAACCAAGCGCATGTGGTACGATCGAAACGTCATGGACATCTTTGCGCATGTGTACACACATATTATTTGACAAATATTTAAAATTGAACCATTGGTCCGATTGTCGTCCTCAATATCACTGTGCCAGCAAGATAAGACAAATGTAATGCTGGCCGAATTATTGCTCCATCCCAATCTCGAAACGAAATTATTGTAAAGACAACAGACTAAAATGAGTCACAATTACATGCAACAAACCCTCCACTCACAAGCTGACTTGTACCGTATAGCACAGTATTTGACTAAAAAACCTGTAAACCTCGTCTTGCTTTCTTACAGTCTGCATAAATGGCGATTGAAGAAGAAATGACAAGAAATGACAGATATGACTACCAGTACCAAATTTTAACTAGTTGTATTGAGCCTGTGGATAAGAGTTTCAGGTTACTGAAACATTCCTTTTGACGGCGATGTAGTTTGGTTAAGGGCGACGTCTCACGTTTCCGTTCTCAAAAGTATGAAGGCAATGCGCTTCGTAGATCGGCATGCCTGATTTGATATAAGCAAGTGTTAACCCTATGACTGTTATAATAATAAGAATGCCAATCTGGGTTTTACAGATTTTTGAGTCCGTTCCATTACCAGGCAGGTATTGGTTTCAGATTATGCTCATACATGAAGAGGGACTCGTTTTCTGTTGATTCGAAACACGTGTTTAACTCCTTCCTGTCCTTCATATCCGAAATCTTTTCAATCACAGTCGGCTTTGATAACACAACTTTTTTCAAAACATATTAACCCTTCACCGGACGGATTTCAAGGTTTCCCCTTTGCGAGTAAAATCGTCTGGCGTTAGCCAGAGTAAAATTAATGTTGCCAAATGGGAACAGTAGCCAGTAAAAGGCTGCAATGTAGTTTTATGTAAGAACATTCTTACTCAATGTTTAAAAGCTTTTCAGTTGAGTGAAGTTTATTGATTCATATTTGACGTATCGAAGAAGATGTAATAACATACTAACTTGGAAACAGAACCGTGATGACTTTTGAAAAATTTAACAATAAACAATTTCACGTCGAGCAATTGTGAATGCGGCATTTCTTTTCCAATTTTAATTCGGTAGAAATTTCCTGTAGAATGTAATCCCTGCGCTCGCGCGGCTCTCTTTTGTTGGTAAAAATGCTGTCAATCGTTTATGATCAGTGAGTGATCTTCATTCAGTCGTTGTGATAGCTGTCGGCGCTGTGCGTACCCTCAACAATGACCCAATGTCATGCAATGTAAATAGATTTACAACTTGCTGCAGAGCATCAGCAGAAATCACTATTCTGTAATTCTTCAGTTGTTCATCACAAACAAAAATATCCGATCCTACACAATCCCCACGATACGCAGGCAATACAGTCAACATACGGCAAATTTAGTATACGACTAGCGCTGTGGCCAAAAACATGTGTCGCTGGACGTTTGTACTGCGCCGACAGAAATGTGGAGGTACAACAATCGCTGAGGTTAATAGACACTGCGAAAAGACCTGCTTGAAGTCCAGCGATTGTGATTTCTGATTTGACGCTGACGCATACGTACTTTCATTAACCCTAAGTCCCTTTTTTCGGTGAGATCAGATCCAAGAGATGAAGTTGACTGAAACTAAACTGGCTTAAGTGCTTCTAGCTAACCGTTCAAACTGTGTGAGTCTTTCACGCAGTACGATTTACCCTTTCAAGTGAAGCAATTTGACGCAACTATTTTAAAATAGTTTCTTAATCGTTTGCCTGATCTGCTTAAACGCTTTAAGCAAAGCGTTTTAAGGGTTTGAGTTAGCTTTGACGCTAATCCTTTGTCCGTTTAAACGCTGTAAATCAGCCGTTTAAACATCTCAAGTAGTCAAGTCATCCTATTAAACGGTCAGGCAAAGCGTTTAAACGGTATGAATTAGCTGTTTAAACGGGTTCGTGTTGGCCGTTTAAATGATTTAGGCTAAGCGTTTAAACGGTTTTGTTAAACCGTTTAAACGATTTCGGTAAACCGTTTAAACGATTTCGGTAAACCGTTAAAACGGTTTCGGTCAACCGTTAAAACGGTTTCGGTAAACCGTTTAAACGGTACATTATAAATTCCAAACGGTTCGCCACGCCGTTTAAACGGTTTCTTAAAACGTTTAAACGGATAACAAACGGTCTACAAACGGTTTTTTTAAGACGTTTTGGAAAACGTTAACGTACGTTTTTCCGTGTGTGGTCACAATTGTGAAAATTCAGGCAAATCTGACCAAGCAATTACAATAAATCAGAGTAATTCCCATAGCAAAGTATAAAAGAGTTGTTTCAATCCAAAAAATTGAGTTTTTTTCTCATGTCTCAGTAACCACTGAGTATTAATCAATTAAATACAATATAATGGAAACTCCATCATGACTACAAGGTAGTTAAAACATAGAGAATTAAAAATGATTTCTAGTTATGGAGTTTCCATTGTATTATATTTTTTCCCATACCGTTGAACAGATTCTTACATTTTGAGATTCTGTCTAGTTCTTATTGTTAACAAATTGTTTGTTAGCAATGAAATTAAAATTCTCCTTCCTCTTGTTAACAATGAAACCTGTACCCTTTTGAGGAGTCCAGAAGGTCTGATCATCTCTTTAGCACATTGATATAAATTGCTGCATCTGTCAGCTTAGTGTCAATTTGCCACTGTTATTACTATTATTATACCACTACCTGAATAAGCACTACATGTAATACTTCCACTGTCTCACCATAAACTACTGTACAACCATTACTTAAGTACTACTTCCCACTGGCAGCTGTAACTGCAGTAGAGTTCTATCATTCTGCTGCTAGTTCTCTTGTTTTCACTGCCAATACTAACAGCAGCTATTACATGCCAGGGTAACATGGGAGTAATTTGTAGTTTTTTAGCAGTAATTTGTAGTTTTTCTGTAAGTTTACCTGTTCATCTATTAACCTTCCTTTTCTTTTTTGAATAAGGTCAAGGAGAGTACCCCCTATAATATAGAATACAAATTTAATGAATGTCAAATGTTTCATCATGATGGAAATTTGTTAACATGAGGCAGGGATAAAAAAAAACCTTCAATCTTAGCTTGCTGATTGGGTAACAACTCTCATGTTCTACTTTCTCAAGACACTTTTCTATATGCCCAGAAATCTTCTAGACACCCAGATGGTCTGCCTGGACCTTGTCCATTGAGCAAATAAGAAAGAAAACTTGTTTGTCTGACAACTAAATCTACTTTTCCTGGATGACCAAGTGAGAGTTTTGTCAAGCTGATATCAATTGAAACCACTGACACTATTTATGGAAATAACTTTACATTAGCCATGAAACTGAAGTGCTTTTTCATGACATTTAATGCTTGACGGTCAAAAAAACAATACACAACTTTCCCATAGTTGTCAACAAGAACATTAGCACTGTTATGCAGTTCTTAGTCAGTCCGTCAAGTGATCAGGGTGTTTGTTAAACTTTACATGGTGGGTCTGGTCACTTGGTTACAGTAGTGAGGTTAGTACAGTACCAGTATCTTAAAAGTTTATAACTTTCTTGGCAGGATGTCTCCCATTGACACAAGAATTGTCCGGTGTTAACTAGAATAAAATTATAAGAAAATTCTGATGTTTCGAGCAAAGACCCTTCATTAGAGAGTGAAACTTTCGACGCTGTTTTGTATACTGCCTACACCGTTTATACAAGACTGACCCTAGCTAGCAGGAAAGAGTTCACAGCTGCAGATTATTAATATCAATTTTTTACCCTCTGCATATTCCATTATGATTATGAGTGCTGTCTGATCAAAGAAGTTATCATAATGAGCAATAATGTTGGGGTGCTTCAGCGTGGATAAAATAGTAACTTCGTCCAGTGCAGATTTTCTTTCTTCAGCAGTCATGTCCTCCACAGGAATTTGTTTCATTATGACCTGAGAATTGTCTGATAATCTTTGACACAAATAGACAGTTCTAGGAAAAATATTGAATAAGATTTTTAAGAAAATTCATGAGATCGCAAGACTTTATGTGAGAAAGGTACTACGAATGACTTGGTAAGCACCAGTAATATCGTAAAATAATATAATAGAGCTCATGTGTAAGGTTGGGATTAGTGTTGGAGTCAATCTCACATCAAGCACATCGCAAGTCACACATTAAATCGGACCATATTAATGTATTAATTTCATTTAAAATTTGGTATTAGAAAAACAATTTACAATAATCTTGACAACTGACAAGACACAAATATGCAAAATAAGTAATTACACGCTTCACTAACTGGTATTGCCATGGTTCACTGCAGTGATTGTTCCGCAAGTCACTGAATTTGAATTCTATCAAAAAGCGTAACTCTTACCCAAACGCCCCCTGTCCAACTACATGTAATTTTTGGTAGTCATGCATGTGGTCTTCCCTTGTGGTAGACATAGCTAATTTTGTTTTGGAAAAGAACTAGAAAAATGTTAACAGCTAATTATTTGAAATTGCACAACACCCGTTTCCGGATATAGAAGTCTCCCAGGTACCGGCATCGTAGATCCCAATGACAATGTGTGAACCGGGATGCAAGAGCTATAGTTCCGGCGTGAAAATGTAATAGCCAAACAGTCTGGTATCCTTCTGACCGTTTAAAACAGCCCTGATAATTTAAGCAGTAGTAAGTATCTTTTTTTGGTACAAACCAGGAACGGCTTTGAGCATGGATATAAGAGTGCTACAATTGCAGAGTGGCGCTGATCTGCACAGAAATTTCTACCGCCTCCAGAAAGGTAGGTAGAGACTAGAATATTTATGTTTCCTTTCCAGTTTATGAGACACAGTTTGCATTATCGTACCCGGAATCAATGTATCACATATTTGCTTTTGTACAGTCGGTCGTGTTTGTCTCGTAAATGGAACAGCTGGGTGGGAAAGTTGTAGAATTGAACGGTTCTGCGAGAGTTAGAAATAGGCGTTAATTTTTATTACTCGATTGAGATTTCCGCCTGGTACCTCGATTGCCGAAATCTTGCCTAAGAGTTACGTAACTCGGACGGATTACACCAAAAATTAAATCTACTCAAAACACTTGGTGATTTTATCTATTACTGCAGTGCAAAATTGTTAGTGTATTAAAACTTTCAACACCAGGTCTGATTTTTTAAATATTTCACATCGCTGACGGCAGGCAGATTTAATTGTCCTGTTTAGACAGTGGACACCGCAAGGACAATCACATCTTACTTTTGAATATCCTGTACTGCGAAGTGTCCGTTCTCAAAACATACTCTATTGCCAAATATTATACAACCAGTTAAGTTTGCTTGGACACTTTCAAATATTGCCATGATTACATTTGAAAATAAAACAATATGGCATTGTATAGCATGTCAAATATCATTTTTAAAATTTTCTTCCACCACTTGTAAATACCGTGTGGCAGTTAGTATATATAAGATTAAATATTTTTTTATGCATGGAAACAAACTATGTAGAATAAAAAGAGTTAAAAAGTCTTACTTTCCATGATTTGCTTTAATAATTTTGTGTAAATATTGCACAATGTAAGGTGAGTGTGTGTGACCCCTGTGACCTTAGTGATCTCAGTGTGCCAAGTGTTTGAAAACCAGTATCGGTTTAAGTTAACAGCTGTGGGTATCAACTTTGAGCTAATCCTGATAGTAACACCATACCTCTTTCCAACATGTCACCAGGAGAAATAAGAAAATCTTAACTACAAGCTAAATTTTTGAAATGGATTAGTTTAGATTAAATGCCATTATTAGAACTTATTTTATGAAAACTCCATTCATAATCTAGAAAATATCCAGTGTGCATTCCAAAATTGATGCATCTTCTACTAAAACATGGACAAAATTGACCCTCAGAGAGCTGAAAATTACAAAATCTCTTTGGGACAGGATGTGCAAAACTTTTACTGTTATATTTATTGGATATTAATCTGATTTTATGGGTTTTTTTTGTATTGGTAATGATATGGTTTTCAATGCAAAAAAACATGCACAGGTGAGTTTTTCAAAGACAGTCCAAATAGCACAAGTTAGCAGGTGAAACATCCTTGACAAAAGTTTGTGGTATGACTGAGTGATGCAGTTAATGTGAGAGATCAATTCCGAGTGTAAAAATGGTGTTGAGTCACCAAACTGATTTGCTTCATTAAGAGATGGTTGAGCTGCATGATTGTGAAGAGCAGTATGTTGTCCGTCCTAGACAGTATGAGAAACCACAATTATTTCAAAGAAAAAACTTCAGCTTGGTGCCAATGAAGTCAGTCAAACTCAAACAACTGTCACATGTGTCGTAAATTATCATGCCCAAGAAACTAAGCCACGACTGGTTACTCAACCATCAGTCACTATCCATATCCACTATCAAATGGTTAAAGTAAAACTATGGACTTATTGAAGGCAAAAGGCTTGTTGAACATTAGTTAATCTTTCACAATAACTATCACCCCATTTAGACATACCCCGACCTAGAAATTGTGTATTCCAGCAAATGATCACTGATCCTTGGCAGTCGTAAAGGGAGAATACAGCAAGGAAATCTAGCTGATGGGGAGCTAAATGAAATCTTAACTTGGGACCCGGGTTGGCATTGGCACATTCTCCTTTTTTTTTCTTGCTAAAATGGTAAACCTTAATACTCAAATTTTCCACAAAAATGCTTGTGCTAGTTCACTTAAAGTTTCTAAACCCGGATCCTGACTCGGTATGAGTAAAGCCTGAACAATTACACAATGGTTTGTTCTGGTCAGAAGAAGATTTGGAAGGATGTTAACGCTACAGATGCCAATTATTACTATGCAATAATAATAATAATCTTAATAATAATAACCTTCTATTTGTAAATAATGAATTAAGGCTCACTAAAGACATTTCCTTGCCAGAATGCTGACATTATTCTCAAAAATTTTCCTTGCTAAAATGCTCAAAATAATGCTAGCATAGTTTGCAAAGTCCTAGACCTGGGGTAGATAGCAGCTTTGGATGCGATAATTGTTATTGGGTAAACTGATGAAGATTATCTGGGACCCAGAGCCTTTGGGTTCTATGAGGCAGGTAGCATCACAATAATGGTCATCTAACCTTTGGAATGAAACCATCTGGGATAAGATCACCCAGCATTCGAGACATCAGCTCCTTTAGGGCAATTTCGACCCTTTGCGTACTTATACCAGATCTTGAATAAACTTTAATGCCACAAAATGCCATTGCCACTCTGCACTATTTTATGAGTGATTTCCAAAGTAGCACTTTGATGAGTAGCCAGATTTGATGTTGTATTTCAATTTCAAGAATGATTGTTTGTTAAGACCTGTTGACATCAGGCATGAGCATGAGTTATGGTTTGTGGGATGCACAAACGTGACTGTCAGTCTTTACCAGTCATAAGCCATCAGGGGCTTCTTCAGTCCTCCAGAAATGTACTATTGCATACAACTTGTAATACTTTAAGAATTTTTTTTTAATATTTGTACTAAGCATCTTTAATATGTATTTCCTAACTGCTGTACATGTCATTATAAACTTGTATAAATAAACTGGTTATGTCTGCTTCTTTACTGTTAATCTTCCATTCGGCAAAGTGTCTGTCAGCAAAATGTCTTCAGCAAAATTTCCAGATACTGGACAACATGAATGTCATACGGAAACAGGGGTGCAACTGGGACTTCTGAAAAGTGGGGTAAAGTAAACAAAAAGCCAACATTCTAGAGAAAATTTTTAGATTCAAGAGTCACAAAATGCTTTAAAAATCAATTTATTAATTAAAAAACTGGAAAAAAGGCACCTTCGTAAAAAACGTGCAATATTTCTATTGAGAGGGGGTGTCATCTAGTGGTGAGACAAATGAAGAGCTGACTCGCTCCTTAGCTCCCCGTCATACTTTGTTCATACTGTTTTTGCTACTCATCTTTAACTACTTCAAATCTTACTTAAGACTTAAGTAGCGTACTTTGGCTTGATTTCTGATCTTTTTTACACTTTTAGAAATAGAATTATTCTGAAAAAACTGGGGAGCCCTTTTTTCTTTTATGATCATTAGGCCTAATTTCCAGAAAGTTTGGTTTAAGATTTCCAGTACGGTATCGCTGCTGTTGCTTCTCATTAGAATTCTGGCTGCATTCTTCTGCAAACGTTTGAATAGATCGATGACAGCCCTATTACAACCGCCCCAGACTGAACCATAAGGATCCGCAATGCAAAATGAAAGATTTGAAAATCATGCCAGCAGGGTATGTTGTTGGATCTTTTCTAATACGACCAATGTATCATCCTCTTTGCCCAACATATCACAGTACTGTGATCTATACAGTGATTACTGCATGCATGCAGTGATTTTTATTTGCTCTCTTTGTCGTTCGACCTCCTGAGAGCTCTACTAAGATGAATAATATCATCTGCAAGGAGTTAGAATAAGATAGCGAGTTGGTGGCACATGCGACTACATTAGGGTTTGATTTCGACTCTGTGCAATTGTCTGATTTAAGTTAACTTGGTCAAATGTAAGAACTGTGTTGTGCAGTTGTTTCCGCGAAGCATCGCCGATTTTTGTCTAGGTAATTTTATTTACTCTTGCAGTAACACTGGACTAGCGGTGGTCTACACTGAACTTCAAAGGAGAACATCTTATTCAGCTGATAGGGTTATATCCAGTATAAACAGAGACTTTTCAAATATCAAGGGTGTGCACGGGAATATAAGGGTATACAGAGGATTTAATATAACTACCAATTTTTTTTAAATTTTGGAGGTTTAAGACTGAGGTTTACTTTGAGTCCATTGCTACAACCTTACCATGGAAAGTTATTCTGCAACCATCCTAACAAAGGGAGACCTTTTAAGCGAACGAAGTACCAGGAACTAAAATGGGGCGCATCTACAAAATGCAAGTGCGATGATGGAGATCGTTATGCTGAGCTGGAAACACATCTTGCAGGATCCTATCATTTTTACTTCCAGTATATGGATGACGAAGGAAAGTAAGTAATTGTGATGGCGCCTCGTGGTCTTGTCAGGTTCTGAATTATTTGCGAGGTCATTACAGAGAGTTCAAGCTCTAAAAATGTATATTAACAATCTTGAGGGGCCGTTTTTCAGTCAGCAGGATATACACTGTCCGGCCTTTACAGAGATATTTTCAAAAGTTTGGAAATTTGCTCATAATTATGGAGTCCACCACCTAAGGCTGGTAGCTAAGAGTTTTTTAGGTTTGGTGTAAAGCATGACGGTCCACACCCGGAACGAATGAGTTTCTTACATCGCTCAAATGTGCAGTCTGGAAAATTTTGGAGGCACTAAAGTGTTAAAAGTGCACCACTGTAGAGTGTAGTTCAACTAGATGGATCAATTATTTGAAAATAGAAATTTAAGCATATTCAGAAGAAATTTGTTATCCCTGGAGGGTTTAAGTCCAGCCACGTCACTTCTCTAATCCTTTTCCAACCCATCAAATCCAAGTAAACATTTCGCTCATTATAGATAAACTTCATAGCTACGTTTCCCTCAAGTCGCTATTTTACCGAGGTAAAAACGTAGAAACTCTAAGAATGCAGTTCCTTTATTCACGCGTTTGAACTACGAATTCTAGGATTAAAACAACAGGTCGTTTATGTCAATGAAATTCGTTTACACTTCCAGCCTCTAGGGCGGACAAAAGTGTTGAGACTATTTTTTCCAATAAACACAATTTGTATGTTGTTGTTACATTGGTCTATCCCTTCCCTTCCCCCTTCCCTTCATGTTGTTTTGGTGCAAATTGTACACAGTGAAATCACGGATCGGCTAAACATTGATCAAGGGGAGTGGTGGCAACTTTTTTTCAAGAGGTTTGCGGGGGAAGAAATGTGATACCCTAGTTTGGCTCAAGAGATTTTGTCCAAAATTGTAGCCCTAAAGCTTGTCATTGCTCATGGCGGCGTCCCCAGGGAATACAGAGGTTATCAGAATACTGCTGATTGAAATGCATTTACCATGGTGAATGGTAACGTTTGATAGTTCATATAAGAACTTTTTGAAACCTAGCAGAGTCAGAATTACGACAGATTTGGATTAATATTAAAAGGTGTAGTTAAACTAAAAAGAAGCACGATGTATTTCGGCAGACAGCTTGTCAAGTGCTACGTCCGCTGACGAAAAACTAAAGAAATTAGGTGGATATTCATATAATTAGCGTTGAATGACATCATCCCGAAATTCAACGCTAATTATTTAAATACCCGCCTAATTTCTTTAGTTTTTCTTCCGCGGACGTAGCACTTGATAAGTTGTCTGCCGAAATACATCGTGCTTTCTTTTTTAGTTTAACTACCTTTTAATTTTAATTCAAATCTGTCGTAGTTCGGACTCTGCTAGGTTTCAAAAAGTTCTTATAAGAACTATCCAACATTGTCATTCACCATGGTAAATGCGTTTCAATCAGCTATATTTAAATTCGTCCCTACTACAAAATCTTCATTTTATTATCAGAATACGAAATGATAAATTCACATTAAACCACATTGGTTAATTGATAAATTCAAATTGGTTTAATGTGAATTTATCGTTTCATATTACCCTGAGGATGATTCCTGAAATTATCAGAATACGTTGACATATTTTCTCCGTTGATACTAACAATTAATTTGTATTTTTTAAGTGAGAACAAGCAAGTATCAGGATATTTTGTGGTTGATCCAACGTTAAGTTTAGATGGTGGTGAATATATACCGTTGGATTGTCTTGCTTTGCAAACGTATTTGGCAAAATGTTTAGGACCGCTATCAGAGTGGAAAGGTCGTCTGCGTGTTGCCCAAGAGGCTGGTTACAACATGATCCATTTAACTCCTGTACAGGAACTGGGTGGATCGCGGTCGGCTTATTCACTGCGTGATCAACTGAAACTAAACAGTTCATTCAACGAACAAAATGTCATGAAAAAATATGATTTCGCCGATTTAAAGAAACTCATTGAAACGCTTCATAAAGAGTGGAAAATGCTTTTTATTTGTGATGTAGTTGTTAATCACACTTCTAACTGCACGCCTTGGTTAAAGGATCATCCTGAATCTGCTTACAACCTTCGTAATTCTCCACATTTGAGGCCTGCCTATGTTGTAGATGAAGCTATTTGGAAGTTCTCGTGCGAAATTGCCAGAGGTGACTATGATCTTCAAGGTATTCCTCCCTCTATTACCCATGACGGACAGCTTGATGCCATATACAGAGTTCTTAGGTAATGAAAATCGCGTTGTTAATATTTTCCAGATATTTTTAAAATCAATCGTTTTTTTCAAGTTATCTTAGCCAATTAACTACCAAGTTTCTCAAAGTCTGGGTAAAAACGCTAGCTAAAGACTGGTAGATAAAATGTTATGATTATATTTGAAACGCTCGATCTGACTTCCTTTCATAATGGTGCCTCCCCTAAGTTACCAAAAGAGTACTTCGGTTGAGTTTCGAAAATTGGATGTCCTTTCTACATATCTAGACCGGATTAAATGACTTGTATCAATGATAGAGTGTATGCTTTTGCACTTTCTCTCCTGCCAAACGCTAACAATGCCATTTAACATTACTACATAACCAACTATAATGCTGAAACAACAACCAAAACATAATTGATAAAAATTTACCTTTTACAAATAATTTGACCTCCGATGAAGCAGACGAATCTGACAAATGCTCTTCTCATGACTCTGAGGAAGAGCGCGGATAAGGTCGTCTAAATTTCAGTCATCACTGAACTGACCTGAGCCATCAATTTGTACAATTATTTAGTGACCAGGAAGAAGGTGCCAGAGGACTCAGGGGAATTATGGTATTTGGAAGGTGAAGCAAAGAAAATCCGTAGAAAAATTGGTGTACAAGCTAATGCTTTATCCGCCCAAGCCAAAGAAAAACTATATGTAAGGGGTTATGAGACGCCTTTTTTATCGCTTGCGGCTATTGTTGCCGCTAAAAGTGGGTGAGACGGCACATACTTATGAAACGATAGTTTTACATTATCCTACATTGCTGGAGTCAACTGAAAAAGTTGTCTCGAGCGGGATTTGAAGTCGCACCCTCAGGGTACCAGTCCGCCGCTCTACCTGTTGAGCTATCGAGTCTACAGGGATTGGAGGCGAGTTTTTATCGAACGTAAGTGCACGACATATTCTCGCGGCAACTTAACGCTATCCACGAATGGATGCACGGTGTTTCAATTCTATTTTTTTATTTCATATTACCCTGAGCATGATTCTGAAATAGAATTGCACATACTTTCATATTAGATGTTTTCTTTGCTTCACCTTCCACATACGTTAATTCACTCTAAAGTAAATAGTTTAAATCTGGGAGAATCGTCAGATATTTGTGGAAGTTGATGAGCCAGGTTAGTGTAGTCTTAAGATAGACTGCTGATGGAAGTGACTGACATTTCGACGGTCTTAGCGGCCTTAAAAACTGATCATTATCACGCGCTCATCCGCCCTCTAACGTTTCACGAGCAACCACCCACCACTATGACTCATACGTCCGCCCTCTTACGACGCACGAACCAGATACATACAGTATATGGGCAAACCTTATATTTACTCTTCATTTGACTCCGAAGATGACCGGCGCTAAGGCCATCGAAACGTCAGTCACTTCCACCAACAGTTTTTCTCAAGATTACACTAACCTGGATGAGCAACTTCCACAAACATTTAATTCCCTCTGGCACCGCCTCCTTCTGTCTATTTATTGATCGACCTTTAAAAATAGCAAATAACTTTCCTTATTAACATCACATTAGTTATTTTGTTATTGATATTATTTGATTGAATATATTTTTGTCACATCAACACTCTCTATAAAAACCTCGCTAAGTTTCGATTTCACTTAGCGTTTCACTCAGACGTAGGACGTTCTCTTGAAACGTCATTAAAGGCCGTTTTGCACAGTGCGATTTTTTTCGCGCAAATTAACTGCTCCTTTTGTCTGATGGCCTTTCGCATGGAACTAATGTAAAATCTGTTCAATTTTTATAAACACAGTTGATTCACACGATAAAATTTGCCTACTGGAAAACGGGCTTTACTCGTTGTGTTTGTTTGCAGTCAACAACCCTCTAACTGTTTCTGTTGGAGAAAAAACTACCCGCCGTTAGTATTTATATGATGTTTTACTCTGGTTTCACCTTTTTCAACTATCACCACATCGAAATGGCAAGAATATAATCTAATTATTAAAATGATTCACTTGGCTGTGGTGGAGCAAAACAAACAAACTATGTAGTTCTTTGAACCCGACGGGCCCAGTTTTTAAGGCTTGACCCAGTAGTTTTACAGACGATTCTAGACTTCTTTACATTGGCCGATGTTGTAAGGCATATGGTAGCTTGGTGTATATAGATCGAAATTGCTCATGCTCTTAAGCTTATTAATTCAGAAAAGTTATCTAAGCCCCTGACGGGAATCGAAACCGTAACCTTTTGATCGCCGGTGAGATGCTCTAACTATTGAGCTACATGGGCTCAGAAGGCTGCCCATGTTCCTCAAGCTCACTAAGCTGAGCTCAGATAACTTTTCTGAGTTAATAAGCTTGAGGAGCATGCACAATTTTGATCAATTCTAGACTTATTTTCACGGTTATTTGATTTCAGTTTTACACTGAAGTCATTAATCGGTGCTAGTGGATCCCAAATAAGGTAACGCTCCCATAATGATTGGCGCCATAGCTTTAGCACCTTTAAGGTGTTGGTTTCAAGATATGTTGAAGTTTTTTTGTTTATGTGGGAGTTTTTTTCGTAAAAACTTGGTTTGTAATTCGAATTCAAATTTTTACAACTTTTTGGATTCTAGCCCAACGCAAGTTTAAAAGAGCCAGTAATCCTGAAAATAGACGTTGGTCGTCATCGTCTATAAAATTGCTGAACCTAATAATTTTTACTAATTCTATTGATTTTGTATAGTGAACAAATTCTACCAGCTTTAAATTTATGGGAGTTCTTTGGAATAGATGTAAATAAAGTGGTTGAAGATTTCAAGAACGCATTAGTACTCAAAACAAATGCATTAAAGAATTTACCGACTATCCTTTTCCCAGCGAATGTCTCTCCAGAAGTTATGATTGTGCAAGATCCGAATTACAAGCGTTTAGGCAATACTATTGATATAACAAAGTCTGTCAACTGGTATTTGTCCACAAAGTAAGTCTGAACGTGCACTTATGCTACACACAACGTAATTCAGTCTAATTTTCTCCTTTTCCCTAGTTTTCCAGACACAATATAGTCTAGCTTCCCTTGATTCCTTTGTGCTGATGTAGGAGAATGAACTCGGGTAGAGAATAATAATGTTAGATACATACCGGTATGGTTCATCACTCGAAGTGACGTAATTTAATATTATGCTTTACCCGAGTTCATTCTCCTACATCAGTTATTCTAAAATCAAGGTAAGGCTTAAATGTCCCGATATTGAAGAAACTAGTCTGTTTCGAAATATCAAAAACCCAAGTAACATCATTTCACGACCAACTCACAACTTGACCCGTAGCTCGGCTGGTAGAGCCTCAAAGTAGTAATCCTAAAGTCGCGGGTTCGAATCCCAGCTGGACTAAGCAGAGTTTTCTCTACTTGTCCGGTATGGTTTATCACTTGGAGTGACATGTATCTAACATTATTCTCTACCCGAGTTCATTTTCCTATTTCAGCTATTCTAAAATCATTATAAGACTTAAATGTCCCGATATTGAAGTAACTAGTATGTTTCGAAATATAAAAAACCCAAGTAACATCATTTCATGAACAGCTCCCAACTTGACCTGTAGCTTAGTTGGTAGAGCGTTGAATTAGTAAACCGAAAGTGGCAACATGTTCTTTTGATCGGGAAAACGAGTTATTATCTGAAATGTTTCCCGCATTTGCAGTTCATCCTAGGCCTGGAGTATGTTTCTAATCCTAGTCCGAGCTTAACCAATTAAGAAGGTCAAGACTTTACCAGAGGCATTTCTTTGCCTCAGCTGAAATGACCCTGAGTACGAGGCTCTGGACTTAGTACCACTGAACTTTATTTAGACTAGAAAGCTGACTCCAGTCAATGAGTAGACCAAAGAGTGAAGTCATGACATGGACGCCTTTTGGAACGATTCCCTCGAAGCCCCCATGTGTTTCTTCCACGCTCTGTTTGCAAATAAAGTACTAATGTCAATTTCCCCCGTGGGGGACTGGGGTAAACGTCCGAAAGGCCAGCATTTCTGCTACTTTTGATTTCACTATTAGAGGGGCAATCAGCCTTCCAGTCTGTAGACCTTTTTAGTAATGATGGCGGATTGCACGGAAACGAGGCTTGTGGATAAAAATTCGGAGAGATCTCTTACATGGCCTTCGACAGCAAAACCTCTGCGTTTCAACATATTTCACAGTTATGTATGTGACCAAACGCAGAGGTTTCCCCGGCGGCGGCGAGTATCCGACGAACGACGTGAGATAGGAAGCTGCAGTGAACGCCCTTCTTCATCACTTTAAGAGTTCTTTCACATAAAACAAACTAAATTTTTAGGTTTATTTACGCAATTTAAGAACGATATCAAGTTCGTTGCTAGTGTTCACCAATTCCAAAGACAACATGAAATCTACTTCTGATTTGCTTTCTTCCGTCAAGCCTTAGCAAAGCCGTTTAGTTCAAATACATCTCACACACTATTTAACGTTGTCATCTGAAATAACGCAAAAGTTTAAACGTTTATTGATGTTTGTACTAAGCGGCATTTTCCCATTCATTATTTTAAGAACTTATGTTGTGGTCCGACCACATTTTCTTTTCCTTTTTTATATAATATGTATAATTAAGTTGAACCAAGTCGCAAGTTCAGCTTCATATAGCGTATTTTAGGTCATCGTGTTAAAATCAGTTAGACTAGGTTTACGCTCTAAGAGTACGTTTGCACACTACGATTAATCGCGCCGATTTCTGGCTTAGACACATGTAGAAGTGAGAAGTAGTCAGCAGAACATTCTGTGAGCTCAAATTTACCCTTTGGAAACGGTTACCTTAATTAATCAAAAAGGTAAGATTAAACATGTAGGACACCTGCACTGGTGACCAGAAATTCGTTTAATACGAGTTGGGAAGAAAGGCTAAGTCATTGAACTATTTTATTTTCGGATTGTGAGCAACCTAGATAACAGAAAGAGATAACTGCAAGCTGTTATTGTATTTTTTCATCACTTTCGATATATTTGTTGCAAGCCTTAGTTGTTGTTGACTTTCATAAATTATCGTTAAACCTTACGAGTCCATCGCACAGACTCGGTATGTACGTAGATGGAAAAGTGTTCTGACAGAAACTGCTGGTGTCAGCTTCAGTTCATGGTGTCTACTTACAGAACTTTTTATGAATGATTTAAATAAAACAAAATGAATTCAATCTCCTTATGAATGATTTTCACACGAAAGTCATCGAAATTCTATGAACAAGTCGCATTGTCTATAAAAAACAATCGGTGACTCATCCACCAGGTCGCTCCTCGTTATTGGTTTTCTTACAACAGTTCCGTTGGTCCGCTACTCGTAAATGGTTTTCCACGAAAGGCATAGAAATTGCACAGTGATGACTCATCCGACAGTTCGCTCGTGTTTACAGCTTGCCAGTGGGAAAGGGCGATCGGATTGCTTGCGACCGTTGCGTCGAGTGGTACCACCGCAGATGCGTAAGTAACCATTTGAGTTTGGAGGTCGAGTGGTAGTAAAGTAGTTGCAGAACAAAAAAGCCAGCAGCAAAGAAGCCAGCAACGAAACGAGCAGCAGCAAAGAAACCATCAAGCAAAATGCCGGAAGCGACATTAATTGTCGCACGCGCGAGTTTTGTACTTCTTTCCAGACAGAAGGGCCAAAGAAAAAAGTCGCGCGGGCGACGTTGTACGCCTAGCGGAAATCTAGCTGAATATGTAACATGTAATGATAAATTCACATTAAACCTACACTGCTGAAGTCAACTGAGAAAGTTGACTCGAGCGGGACTTGAACTCGCACCTTCGGGAAGCCGGTCCGCCGCTCTACCTGTTGAGCTATCGAGTC
>JBAHVQ010174935.1:0-17698 GCA_036872915.1 Nanipora kamurai
TCCCGAGGGCCCAGTAAATAAGTGTTTTATTATATACCAATAGTCAAAGAAACAAAGTAAAGAACAAGTGAACAAGCAAAAATTTAAATTTCAATAAAGTTATCAAAAAAAACTACACAACACTCAAAACAATTAACAGTCAAAAATGTAGACAATTACTTACTATTAAAATTAAAGACGAAAATAAAAATGCGTAACAAACGCGCGCTTTTAAGGTCGTCCAAAGGTCGTGTCTCCACGTGATGGCGCACGTGATTTTGTTCGTTATTCCCCGGTCGATAACGTATTGTTTCCTACTCGCGCTGTTGCGAGGGAGACGGCCTAATCTGGTCTCTCTCACGTGATACGCTCTTGACCAATGAAACACTAGAAAAACGGGACTTTGACTATTGGTATACAATAATATAACATATGTCTGTCTAATCTACTACTACAGTAACAAATTATATAAATTTACAATATATTTGCAAAAACTCTCAAGATAAAGTTAGATCACTAAGCATAGGTGAGTTGAGTAAAACCAGTTTCTCTAAACATAGCCTTGAACTCTTTTAGATTTACCTCTTCCGCCATGAAATGCGTTGATAAGTTATTCCAGCTTGTAGCGCCAGACTAACTGATGCTCTTTGTCAAAAAAATTGTTTTTATTTTCAGGTACTTGCTCTTTTCTTAATACTTTAAACATAGATATTGCCTTTTGGTATACATTCTTCTTCCTTTAAGAGTTTACCAATTAAGTTTCTCGAATAAATTCATTGATCTAATTTCATATGGTATGCTAGTAATTATTCTTGCTGTCCGGTTTTGCATTTTCTGCAAATTATTAATTATAACTAGTTTCTACACTTGCCTCATACCAAATTACAGTAGTCGAAATAAATGTCTTGTAAAACGAGCACATTTATACAATTTTCTTTTATGGTGGACCTCCGATTAGTTTTCATCAATTTTAGAACTGAGTGAATCCTTTCCACGATATTAAAAAATTAAACAAGTGTTATTATTATTATTATTATTATTATTATTATTATCATGATTATGATTATTATTATTAAACAGGTATTAGCTAAAGGGTGCGTAGAATGTATGTATTGTTTCTCAAACTGGCGATCAATAATTTCGATAACTAATTTATATGGATGTAAGTTATACTTAGTGATCGGGGTTGGAATTTACCGTCTGTTTATATGAAACCGAGTTGCCCGGCAAGCCAACCTCTGGTGCCCATTTACACAAGTCACATAAAGCTATTCATCATTCTACCACTTCAGATTTAGTTGTTACGTGTTTCCTCGATGGCATTCAATCTCCACATGGCGAAAACTCACCGCGAGGTGCGTTTCACCCGAAAAAATCTCCTACACTTTCCTAAAAATCTCTAAAAGATCCTTTAAAATCTTTTACGATCTTAAAAATCTGGAAAATCCTAAAATTCTTTAAAAACTGCAACATCTTACCAAAACTCCAGCAAACCTCGATAATCTCTTTAAAGTCGTTAAAAAATCTTCAAAACCTGTTGAAAATCTTAGGATATTCAATCCCTAAACATCATGGAAAACCCCTAAAATCTTCGGAAAAACCCCTGAATTCTTTCGAAAATCTCTATTAAGAACCCCAAATCAAAAAAATCTTTAAAATCTCAAAATCTTACCAAAAATTCCAACAATCTTGATAATCTCAAAAATCTTGAAAATCTTAGGAAACTCTCAAAATCTCATGAAATCCTTGACATTAAATCAGTAAAAATATTCACTAAAATTCTCAGCAATTTTCCAAAGAAATCCCACAATTTTTGGGAAAATGTTGGGATTTTTGAAACAAAAGAATCTCGAACAGTGTTTACATGGGGAAAAAAGTTATGACGCATTGCCGAGATCCCGGCCCTTATTGCGATATCTCGACAAGGTGCGTAACCCATCTGTTCCATGCAAACAGTAAGTGGGAAAAAAGCTTATTTCTTCTACATGCCGAGATCTCGCATTTGCCGGGTTAAGTTCGATTACCATCCAGGTGAATTTACTCGCACGATCAAAATCACCTTGGTCGAAATTCACCCAAACTCTATTTGTTCAGTTCCACTAACATCCGTCACTAGTGTACGATGAAGGTTTTCTGTTACTTTCACCAACTTCCTGTTTCAATCTACTCGGACAACAATGAGTAGAGCAAATTTCATCATATGTTTGAGATGATATCTGAGCGTGTGAAAGTCTACCGTAGTCATAGTTTGGTCGGCTATGGTGGCCGAGGACTGCCACTATATTTTATAGTTTGTTTTTGCTTCTGTTTTGTTTTTAAATGACAAGTACAAATAAAAATTATCTAAAAAGCATATCAAACACTAAGTGAAATACTTTACAGAAACAAATGTAGAATAGAAAAAAAATTAAAACATAAAACCAAAAGTAAAAAATAAAAATGAAATGTAAAACCGAACATGAACGAAAACTCCATTTTAAAAATATATCGGACCAACGCTGCCACTACCATCATGCATTGCACACTTAAGCATTGCCCAGGACTTCCGGTAACTGGTATAACGAAGTACGCTCACGAAGTACTCTCACGAAGTATTCTCACGAAGTACTGTCACGAAGTACTCGCACTGGTAACTGGTATTACGAAGTACTCTAGTATCACAGTTATTATAATTAGACCAGTCATGTCTTTGGATACAGCGTGGAAGAAATTCAAAACACAAATGTAGAATAAAAGGACAAACCAGGGAAGAAACTGTCCTAAGACCACGATTCTCGAGAAAGAAGAGATAGTTGTTTAGCGCCTCAGCTCAAAAATACTTGCGTGTTGGTCCAGGCTGAGAGAGTTCGTGCCATTCAAGTATGAAGAACTAACACTTGAAAACCTGAAGATAGCATGGAAACAACATTTTTCATCTAGAGTAGATGATATACTTTGTGATGTTTTAGCGGGAGAACAAGGTCCTTGCAGGTCCTTGGATCAGATTCCCGATTTGCGTGTAGTTCATATCAGTATCATATCATATCCCACAGGTCGAACGTACAACGCCGCACACAGGTGGAAACGTTTCCAATTACCAGCCACCACACAAGAAGAAGTCGACTTTAAACGCATGATCTGATCCCCAAAAAACAATACCGAGTGAGAGTAAAGTCATCCCCAAGAGTTTGTCGGTTCTCGATATGCTCAAAATCGGGAAAGTAATCAATGAAAAGTCGGCAGAGGCAATAGAGATGTTTTCCTTCAACGTTGACAAGCTGGCTCGGTCGCGATCGCCGGTAGCCGTTTAAGAAAAGACCGTAGAAAAAATTTTCGCAAAAGGTGAGTTCCACGAAGCATTCGAGGCAACTAGTAAAACTTCAGATTTCCAAGAACGCGTCTGGGTGGTCAAAAAATATTTAGAAAACGCTGTCGACACTGTTGTTGCAACACATCAAACCACTGAGCGACACACTGGTCTGGTAGTTCAAATGCATATGTTTCTAAGAACTTTGCGGCTAAACTAAAGGAAGAGTTGCAACGAGAAGGAAATGTGGAACTGTATGGAGAAACATTACAGTATAAAAAAGATATACTTGGGGAAACTGGAAGGCGAAACATTTGTGATTGTGGAGTAGTATGTCGAAGGCGAATTTTCTAAGTACCTCAACAACAAAAACAAAAAAAACATCTTAGCTCTGAAAATTTTCGTTATTCTCAGCATGACCAGCATGACCGCTAGCTTCGCTACTGATCGTAATTGTACGTACCACATTCTTCCAGGCCGTACTGTTCTGGGAATTCATATATGTGATTGAGAATTCCATCAGGCAGCATAGTTTCCCTTTGGTTGGGAATTCGGTGAGTATTCCATACGGAATATTTGAAAGTATCCAGTTCCCTTTGCAGCATAGAAACCATGATATACACTAGAAGCATTCTACATAATTAAAGTGAGGAGTCCAGAAATTAGGCGTGTTATCTACACGTACACAAAATCGTACAATACTTCTATAACCTAACAGTTTACCCAGGTCTTTAAATTCTTTCCGAACGGCGTCTTCTACAGTTTTGTTGTTAACAAACGGGCTGTCGTAAAAAATGTTGAAATGTCGCAATCGCCTGTCTAGGGAGCGAATGCTCTATGGATACTGTGGAAATTGTTTTTTCCAAAAAATCCAACATATCTTGGCATTTCAATCCTTGCCTACCATACCTTTCCATGGCTTCTTCTCAAAACTAAATCTCCTGACCATTTCTCATGCCTGCCATGGTTTATCACAAATGAAGTGTTTTTTCGAAGTATTTACTTTCTTCCGACAGATATCAGAGTTTCCGGCACAGTAGGATCACTATGAGCTTGTAAAGAACTGTTGACGCGATCTAAAAACTCTAAAACTAAAATACATATAACTTGAACTCGTAAAACAAAACATATACCGAGTATAATCATTTTGTAAAACTCAATATATGAGTCAACATTCTATCTTGTTTTTTTGAGGGGGAGAGTTATTTTTGTTGGTTTTTTTTCTTTTGTTTTGTTTTTGATTCATATCTTGAGTTTTACAAGATGATTATATTCCGTATATGTTTTGTTTTATACTTTTTCAAACTATCGGCTGGTCATGGTTTTTGTATTAATAAGGAATACAAAAAACGCTTGAGATACTTAGCAAAGGAACCTAATTCAGAGCAAATCAAGTAACTAAATATGCTTTCCGGTGCTGCTATGAAAATACATGAATGGAATTTTCCAAAACCATGCCACATTCATAAGCCAATTGCCTCTGGACAAATACTCGGTGTATAATGCGTGATGGTAGTGGCAGCACTGTTCCGATAAGTTTTTAAAATTGAGTTTTCGTTCATGTTCGGTTTTACATTTCATGTTTATTTTCATTTGTTTTAATTTTAAATTTTTTTTTATTCTACATTTGTTTAATATATTTATATAAATTAACATCATATAATTTTTATTTGTACTTGTCATTCAAACACAAAACGAACGAAATAGCAAGATATAAAATATAGTGGCAGTCCTCGGCCACCATAATCGACTGTCCAGGCGAACGAAATTAATGCTGATTTTGATCAAAGCGATTTTGACCGCACGATCGAACTCGCCTGGGAGTTGAAATCGAGCTTAAATCGGCTAGCCGGGTAACCCACCTCCATATAAACGTACGGGCACTAAGAGTTTCAAACACTGTAGTGGGAATCTCTTCACCACTGCGAATTTTATAACTTCACCTCTTGCTCAGGAATCGCTGCTTGGGGTAAGTTTTTTGATATTTTCGACGACTTGGTAGTTCAGCTCGGAACCATTACTTTCACATTAGATGGTATAGACGCAAGTGCAGCTACCGTTAATTTGCTCATGACAGAAAATCTAGAGGTGAGCTGCGATATCATATTATCTAGATAAAATGTGAAAACACTGCATCTCCAGTAGTCTTCAACTAACTCGGCCGTTTACTACATCGACGTGGTACGGTGATCCCTATCCCCATGGAATGAGCCATGTTTGCAATTCTTGATATGAGGATGCGATGAAAATCTTTCCTTCACAACTTGTGGGGTATCTTTGAACATGGTGATGTTGGACTTAACAATGTTATAAGCGCTAATGATATTCTCGTATGTCGTTCTATCTATTTAGTAGAGCAGAGGATTTGCACTTTCTCTAGTGAAATAGGATAGTGGTAACAGACTAACAGACATTTCATTTCTTCGAGCAGTTTTCAAGGTAACTCTGTCGTTTTGGTGAATCATTTAAAAAAATTCGGCAATGAGCGAGATTGTCGATAGGATGGATGTGATTTCACATAAATCCGATACCTTTGACAAAGCTAAATTCACGTCTTAGCTGCCATAGTGATAATACGGTACTTTTAGCGCAACCTTTAAAAAATTCGGTGCACAGCCATTGACCATTGACCGCCATGTTACCCGGGCCGTCATATGTTTGGGCAGGACAGTCTTCTGGGTTCAATCCAAGGCGATTTAGAACATTCAAAATTTCAGAACACAGAGGCTCAACACAATCAATGAGCCAATCAAAAGGCCTTTTCGTTGTTTTCTCTAGGTCCCCACCCGGATTTGGTCGTTAGTGTTTAGTCCTCTCAAAACAATTTACGCATGGAGTTTCCTGGGGTTACTGAAGAACACGAGGGTTTTAGTTTTCGACCCCTGGAGAAAAATTTGGTCGTCTAAAACCCCTGGAAAACTATGTCTTAAATGGAGACCTTATCCCGTGGAAATCATAATAAGTACTTGGTGTCCAGGGAGGTTAGTTCTAGGTTCCGGTTTGGGTTAAGATTAGATTTATTGTTTATGGTAGGAACTGCGTGACTGACTGAAAGAAACGACCAAAAGGGCCCCATGTCGGCCATTTTTGGCTTCACTTTTTGAGTGGCAGTCTTCCAGTCTATATAGACCTTTTTCATAATGACGTCAAACACGGAATGCGAGATGTTACATGAAATTTGATTGGCTCAACACTACGACTTGCATTTTCGCCGAGCCAACCAAACTTCGTATAATATCTCGCATTCCGCGTTTGACGTCATTATGAAAAAGGTCCATAGAGTTCAGTGATATATCATGCAATATCATCGACTATCATACGCGGTTTGACCAAGGTTTAACAACATAATCATCGCAATGGTGATTAAATTACAACTTTTCAAATTGATTGGTTTTTAGGACATCTTATATATTACCATTATATATAATTGCAAGAGTCTGCCATTTGAGAAGTCCTCCATTCTTAAATTTGTAATAATAACACTCTCCAGTCTCGACAGGTGTATTTTAGCAACTCAAGCCCATTGGTATTGACAGTTGGCTTAACTCATTAAGGTCACAGGAAACTAAAAAAGTGATTCGTTGCTGCGCAACCAACTGTGACATATTTCGCGCGCGAAAAAGCATTTTTCCAAAAACTTTCAAAAAACGAGTCGAAATTCGAACGGAAAGCAGGTCAAAATAACAAAAGTTGTCATAGTTCACTGATGACCCATATTTGAGGGGTTGGACCAAATTAATGATTTATGTTTTTTCACAGTTGGTGAAAGCTTCCACACATATTCACCTTAGACACTCTTCTTCAGAGGACGATCAAAATACAGATCGGGCAATCTTTCTATGCATGCAAAAAATTGAATAAGTTTCTACTGATTGTACCTGACAACCAATGGTGACGGCAGAAAAATATTTGAGGAGGTCTGTTTGGTGCAGGAACATTCAAGGGGGTGTCAGTTCTCAGAATGCATGAAAACTTTATCTTTAATCTTTAATAAAATTCTTTATACACGGTAGCCTATTCAGTTAAAATATTTACAAAACTGATTTTTAAAGGCCGTGTGCACACTTATATCAAAATATATAAAAATTACATAATAACAATCATAAAATTCTACTTTTAACTTATTTCACAATATTACTTCGTCCATGCAACTGTCGTTTGAAAGAAAGAATAGATTTCTGTTATAGGTTATTAGTTATCTCACTAGATAGCTCGTTCCACGATTTTGCCCCTCTATACAGAAAGCTTCTTTTAAGAAAATTTGTCTGAGGTTTAGAGAGCTTCAACTTCGTATTGTTGCTTCTCAGAGAGTAGCTATTGTTTTGACATGGTGTAAAACTTTCTCCAAGATAATTCGGTAATTTACCAGTTAAAGCATTAAACATCATTATCATTTCCCAATTTTTTAAGGATTGTTCAATTGGTGTCCAATTTAGATTTTTTAATATGTGTGTGGAACGAACATCATAAGTGTCTCCAGTTATTACGCGAGCCGCTCTCCTTTGTAACTTCGAAAGCTTATCAATAACAGAACAAGTTCCATCGTTCCAAATTGTTGAGCAGTAATTAAAGTGTGGCAAAACAAATGCATTGTACATTTTGTTAACTCGTGCCTTGAAAGAAATCGCCTCGCTCTTTTAAGAAGACCAATATTTTTTGCGATTTCTTTACATTGTGCATCATTGTGTTTGTCCCACTTTAATCGCTCATTAGAACAATCCCTAGGGACTCTTTATCATAGACACGTTTCATACTATTATCTCCTATTGTTATGGCTGGATTATTTACAATTGAGGCAAGGCGATGTCTCGAGCCAATTATCATGAATTCAGTTTTCTTTTTATTTAACGTCAGTTTGTTAGCCAATAGCCACTGATTAACATTCTTAAGATCCCTGTTGAGTTTTATCTCTATTTCACGGGCACTTTGTCCTTCACACGTAAGATTTGTGTCATCAGCAAAGAGTTTGGCTTTAGTAGTTTGCAAACAATTAGGAAGATCATTTATGTAGAATAAAAATAGAATAGGGCTAAGGTTAGAGCCCTGTGGTACCCACATTTAATTTTCCTTGTTAATGACATCTTACCATTAGTTGAACAAACTTGCCTTCTATTTTCGAGTTTTTTCATTGTAAGCTAACCCCCCTTATGCCGTATAACTCAAATTTTGATAACAAGATAACATGGTCAACAGTATCAAAAAGAACTTTTTAGGTCTAAAAATAAAACTCCACTTATTAAACCTTTATGCATATTGAATAACTATTCATTTGCTGAGCTAAATAATGTTGTTTCCGTAGAATGTTGGAATCGGAGACCTGACTGTTGCTCCACAAGTATATTGTTTTCTGCCATAAATGACCTTAACTGCTGATAAACTAATTTCTCAAAAATTTTAGCAATAGCAGAAATCACAGAAATTGGTCTGTAATTTCCGCAGTCAATTTTGTTTCCTTCTTTAAAGTTTGGAGTTACTTTAGCTAACTTCCAGTCGTCGGGGAATATAGCCGTTTGCAAAGATAAATTAAAGATGTTAAGCAATGGCCTAGCCATAGGTGTAGCATCTTTTGATAATCTTGTACTAAGTCCATCTAGTCCTGACGACAGCAATTTTAGCAGGTTTAATACATCTATTACCTCTTGAATTGCAAAAATTTTTAAAATGTAATGATTTATCATATACAGGAATCACAAAGCTAGTCGGATCAATGCCATAATAATTTTGTCAGACAACGTGCAACCAATCGTGGAAAAGTACTGACTGGGACAATCAGCAATTTCCTGTTCATCTGTTATTTTCTGGTCATCAATTTCTAACTGATTGATCTGTGTAGTTTTGGATTTTTTGCTTAGCAGCTCATTAATTGTTTGCCAGCTCTCCTTACTGTTATTTGAATTGATCAATTTTGCTTTAAAATAATCTTCTTTAGCAGTTTTAATTAGGTTGTTTATCTTGTTTTTGCATTTTTTGTAGGCCATATGGTAACTTTCCGACCCTAATCGAGTAAATTGTCTCTTAAGGTAGTCTTTGTGATAAATTAAATGTCTTGTCTCATTTGTAAGCCACGGTTTACACTCACTTTTAACACGACGTTTTCTGATTGGCGCATGCTTGTCCGCTACACTAAGAAATTTAATTTTGAAATAAGCCCACGTCATCACATTTGGATCTTTTGATGTGATATCGAATGAGTTAGAATTCATAATTTCACTTAAATCATGATTAAATCGATTAGCGTTATAATTTTTAAATTGCATGGTTAGGCTGTACTCAAGACCAAATTCAATATTGTCGTGGAAAAGGCTGCAGGTAAGCGGTGTGTTTACACAATTACTATTACATGCAGGACGCTTAAACGCAGTTCCAATCTTGTGGTTATCCTCTTGATGTCTAATAACTTTTGGTACCTGAACGCAAGCCTAAAGATTTTTTAGTGGTCCAAACACCACCAGAACCAGCTGAATTTTCAGAGAAAGCCACAGGCGAAGTCTACAATGCTTTTTTATTGCACGTGAAAATTTACAGCATAATCAGAACTGTATCACAGAAATAATCCTTTCTGCCAATCTATCTTCTGCACTCCAGCAAAGTAAACTGAAGTTCAACACCCGACCTGATGGCGATAAAGGTTGTTGGTAGATAAAGCTTTGATAAGTGGAAGTTTGGAGAGGGTACGTGCCCCTCCCAGCCCCCCTAGCCTCGCTACCTCAGAGAACGAATGAAGTGAAATCAAAATTTCATTTCCGTGAATAAATCCGCTTAATTGAAATTCATAATTAAATGAGGGTCGTACAGGGCTATTTTCGTGATGCGTGATTAACTGATTAATATTTTCCGAGAAACGTGAACTTAAAACGTTATTATTCGTGATCCGTGACCCAAGCATTTCGCGTGATCCGTGAAAAAGCTTAATTAATAACCGATATAAATGATTTTACGACTTATTTCACGTGATGTTCAGACGATAGTCATCGATGGCATCAATGTACGCCAGGTCGCGCAGTTCTCGTAACGTCTCGTGAAGAATTAGAAACCTTAAATAAGCTTCATTATTTCCGTGATTCGAAAAAATGAAATTTTGGTATTCGTGACTTGTGATTCGTTCTTTTTTCCGCCCGTGAACCGTGCCAGGGACCCCCTGTACGATCCTTAAATTACATTATCGTACAGGAACACCCTGTACGATACTTAAATTTGAGGCGTTCCGAGCAACGATATCTGGCGACTTTATGTTACATTTTTTCTCCCTAGTCCGATACTCATTTCTAAATTTGCCTCACTTGGTACCATCACTTGTCAATTATACCAGTGCTCTTCAAAGTACGGTTGGCCATTGTTATTGAGAATTAAAAGTTCTTGCTACGTTGATCAATGGGGATCCATCCAACGGATCAACCAAGGAATTGATAGTTAAGCTTTTTTTTTTCCGTTGCCTTTCTCCCTCACTTAGTCCCTAAATTCTTTATCACTAAACAATTTTAGCAAAACTAGTCTCTCTCCACTGATTTGCCTTCTCCGCTGTACGGCTGGTACGGCATATCCATCTGTAACCGCGATGCCCAATGACAGCAAGTTGCAACGTTCAAGTTGTGGTGGTCATGCGCGAAACTCTTGCGAGCATCAGTGGGGTCGTGAGTTGGTGGGTGAGTTGACCAGTGAGCAACATAATTTGTTTTCTTCAGCCAACATCCTTCAAAGGAAAGGGGCTTTTTTATGTGAGAATGACAACGAAGGGCATTGATTCAAGAATTAAAACCTACAAGTACAATGATCGAGATCAAGCAGTGAGTGAATAATATCGTATAAAATAGGATTAAACATTGAGGGTCAGTTTACCAAGACACATTTACATTTCGAAGTCTTGTATCTTGTGAGCACTTTCGTAGTTTTGTGTCGGAATGCTGGGAGGTGGTATGATTTGTTACCAGGGAAAACTTAATGAGTAATAGTCGCGTAGCTATTAGCTCTTGGGAATAAGTTTACTAGTAAAATTTCCGTACAGGAGAAATCGACCCTGAACGCAAACATGAACGTGGTGTTCCACCAAATTATGTCAACCGACCATGACCTTTTCATGCCTGTTAGAGGAAAATGGCCTTCCCGTCTTTTGAATAATTCCGATCTGATAAACTTTTCAAACCTAAGTTAGACAATTCAGGACTGTTTGTGATTTATTTACATCCAAATGATACATTTTTTCCGTGTTAAAAAAAAATTGACATACAGTCACATTAAATACTCTACCACAGATTAAACTCTAGTAAATGGTTAAACCCTGGAGCATCTTTCAGTTTATTTCAGTCTTCAAAAAGGGATGTTTTTTGTTTTCAATCCATTTACAACCTCAATGGTATTTATCCATATGTCAGCCACCCCCATAGTCCTGGCATTAAAATGGTTTCCCTCAGTGGATTTGGTTATAAAATAGTTTCATGTTAAATTAACCTTATTTTATTATGATAAATTTGAAGAGCATATGTATTTGTGCCTAGTGGTATGTTTGTTGTGGAATTAGTTGCCAGAACATCTGGGACAGCAAGATGCCTCCAGAGGGCAAGGCCTTGAGACAGTGGTATTCTCCTCAGAATTTTAATCCAGAGCAGTAACTCATGAATACTCATGCCATATCAATTTGCAAATATCTATATATTTTCTTGATTATTTATACTGCTCATTTTATAAGTAATAAAAGAAAAACAGTAAGTCTAAATGTATGTACTTTTGATAATTTGATATCATAAAATCAAACTATCTAATATATGACAATTATTTAGAGAATTATCAACACTAAGGTTTGTGTTATCTACCAAAGGAAAAAGCAAAAGTGGATGACACAAACTGAGGCCTTGATAACTCTCACTATTATACAAAAACCAAATTTAGTAACTGTTTTATTATACAACTTTGTCATGTGCCCATAAAGATGCTACACAGTGGTTGAAAACATGCAACATTCATTACTGTATTTTCCAGGCAATTACCAACAGGTTTTCTGTTGAGTTTTTTTATTTTCAAAGCTCCTGTGGGTAATAGGATGGTGTGGGTAACATAGTAGTTGTTTTTTCCATGCCAGACATTTAAGTTTTACTGCATGATGTTGAATTAATCAATCTGATTTGGTCATACTGTTCACAAAACATCACCAATCTAAGTTTATTGGTATAGTTCTTATGGAAACACTTTTGTATACTTGTGAATACAATGGCAAAGTTAATGACAGTCAACAACTCAGCAATGAATCAAATGGCTGGACTTGTTCCATGTCAACAAGGAATATGAAGATTTTGAAAACATTCTTTTAGAAGAATCAAGATAAGTAAAAATCATGAGAACACTTCAAAAGCAAATGCCTTACTCGATAAGTATAGTACAGCTGCCAGTTGGAATTGAAAAACATGTTTACCTTTTGTGAAGATTTCCATATATACAGAATGAGAGTAAGTCCTGAGGACAAGGTTTGGGTGCAGATAATCCTTTGGTATGGGTAATCTGTTAACAAAAAAATGCCGGTAATTGCATGGAAAATACTGTACATATATATATATATATGTATATACATACATATATATATATATGTACAGTATTTATATGTATATATATATAAAACATCACGAGTAAAACTTTAAAAATCTTTATTTCGACATTTCGAAATTGTCAAAATAAAGATTTTTAAAGTTTTACTCGTGATGTTTTATATGGTTTTAAAACTTGGGAGTTGGAGGTTCGTGAGATATTATATATATATAATGATATTAAATGTTACTCTGAGTGACGCACCATACCGGACAAGTAGAGAAAGCTCTACTTGGCCTGGCAGGGATTCGAAGAGTGTTGGACTAGTAAACCGAAGGTCACAGGTTTGAATCCCTACCAGGCCAAGTAGAGTTTTCTCCACTTGTCTGGTATGGTTTGTCACTTGGAGTAACATCTAACATCATTATTCTTTATCCGAGTTCATTCTACTACTTAATATATATATATATACTGTATATATATGTATGTATATATACATATATACATACATATTTTGAATTGTCTATTTTGAACAAAAAAGATAAAAACAATTTGCTGAATAAAAGATCAGAAATAGTTTCGACCTGCTCACACAAGGTCAAATTCCATGTAAACAACCTAAAACAAAGACAAAATCCTCCTATTGTTTCACACCCACACACCCACGTTTCGACCTACACATAAAAGCCTTCCTGTTTTCAAAATCTGTCAGTCACCTGAAGATTCTTTCAGAAGATGAAACAGGCTGTAGTGACTTTTTGAGGTAAGTGACATAATACTATTTGCTCTATCTGTTTGGTATTGAGCCCTCTCTGTATTTCGTAAACCATTATATTCACATATATGTATATATACATATTTGTAAACTGCTTCAATGGCAGTCATGCACACTGAACGCAATTTTTTAATCACTATATGCCATTGAGAATTAGTGGTTTCTGAAACTTTGTTTTGGAAACTTGTTTCACTGTATGCTTGTGAAATATCTGGCCTTGGATCTCAGTTTTTAGCATGTACGGTATCTGAACTTGTCTCAGTACTTAAAAAGATTATTAGTACAGGTATCATACTCAGTCAGCTGCCACATGTAGTAAATAATGAACTAAATACAGTGGAACTGTGTTATAGCAGGATTGATGGGGTCCATGATGGAGATAGCTTTATAAGTGATGCGTGTTACTGGTATAATCAGGTGTGTTTTGAATCCAAGCCAAACCTAACCCCACATCAAATTACAGCACATGTACTTTAAAACAAATCACAAAAATCAGAGCTTCTAATTGTTATTTTTAATCAATGAGTTAGTTTCCACTGCTTACAAGTCGTTCATGATTAAGTCATCAGTTGGTTAAGTTGCTTCAACAACAAATTTCCAGTGAGCAAGTGACCATGTTTCTTACTATACAGGTAGCTACAGTGTGAGTTGTAAGAAAGTAGATTTACTAAAATCTCATCTTTGTTGCAGTGGAAGAACCAGGCAGGAATCTTAAGTGTAGTATGAAACTAAGTTTCCAGATATGAAAATAAGTTTCAAAATATTTTTATACTGGGCACTTATTTTCATGTTACATTTAAAATCTCATCTTGTTACAAAATTTTTCTTCTGCAGAATTTAGTCACTGTAATGTTGCTTGTTTGTAACTGGTTCTACCTTACCAGTTTATTTATCAAAATTATTTGTAATGTGTGAAAAAATATCTGTCAAAGACATGTCAATGATCATTATTTTGTTGGCTCCAGCTAAAAATCCTTCGCTACACAAGTGTGGAAACATTGACAATCTGTTGTCAAAATCAGCAAAATTTGTCCTGTTGTTTCATCCTCTAGTTTAACTGTGACAATTCTAATACATGTAGCAGCAAGAGATAACAAGGTTTTTAGAAGGTGGAAAACCATTTTTGCACTAAAAGTTCTGCTATTTTTTTATTAGGCAAATTAATTTCTCCAAAATTGTTCAGAGAGTTGCTGCAAAATAACTAGGTAGAGCTACATGAACCAAGCTGTTGGGGGAAAGAGTATAGTGCAGCTTGAAAGGGTGCAGTGGAGACTGCAGGAGATATGCTGACAATTCCCAAACTCAAATAATGCTCATGTTTTTTGTTTTTGTTTTTTTTCAATCTGAGCAGAGTTATTGAATCTGAGAAGTTATAGTATATGTAGCTTCAGTGCTTTTTCACTTATGAGTTTGTTCATGAAATTGGTCTTCAAAATTCAAACTTATTTGACCACCGTTAATTAATGTGCTGTTCTAGAGGTTTGTTTCCATACTGCACCCAGAGATTTTATGTTGTACCATTTATAGACATCTAATATTGGCTAGTGTAATTTATATCATGCCAGAATTGTTACTAATAAGTCTGCCACAGCTAGATATTCTGTGTAATGAACATGAACTCCAAATTGGATGACTACCCCATGTGACTTAAAATGTCTACCATTGTATCTTGTCTCCCTGCTACAGTGGCAATGTTGACCTCAAATGAACCCTCTTGTGGCTAACTGATTTACATGCATTGTTATTTTGCTTTCCAGCTCCAGTTAGCCATTAACTTACAAAAACTGAAATAATTACCGGTCTCTTCATAATAAAAATGATATTTGTGCCATGAATCACACACATTTGCAATTGCTGCATCAAAAGACACTGATTTACCTAATGTGCTAAAATAACAGGAAAATTTGAAGAATTGAGTGTTACACAACCCAAGGTTAAAGATTGAAAATTTAAAAATCATTCATGTAATTATTCTACAACACAGTCAGCCATCTACAACAAATGCCTTCTTCTCCAAGATGTCTTGGGATTTGTCTTCATTTATAAGAGAACACGAATATTACTATAATATTAATAAAAACATTGGTAGTGGAAAAACAGCAAAAATATATCTGATATAACGTATGTAACAAATTGCAAAAACGCTTCCTCATCCTGTTTTCCAGTTTGGTGAAGTGTAAGGTAAAGTGTTGACATTGGCACAGTATGTCTATAGTGAACCTCTAACCACAATAACCAGTTTATTACATTGCTTTAGTAGCTTTTCTTTAATTTTAACCATTGCTCCTTGTCCTGACAAACCCTTAGTTTGCAAAATAAATGCATGCAGGTGTATGTTTGTGAATTTATACATACCAAATGTTTAAGAAAATAATCAAGATTCAATTACCATCATGCTGTAAAATTGTTATAATGGAACAACCAGGTAGGAATCTCAGTCAAAGTTTAAACAGTAGTGCCCAGTGTATCACATGGAGTAAACGCAGGAAGAATTGGAAACTTTTAGAAATGATTTATTCAGAAATAAAGACTGACGTTTTGTTGTAACATGCAACATCAGAGTGAGACAATAGGTATGTCTATATCATGTAGATAGGAATTATATTACCATCAGTGAGACTAAGAAGTGACACAAAGAAGATAAAGGGAAGGCTGCTAGACATTGTGAAAGTAAAAGGGATAAATAAACTAAAACAAGGTACAATAGACATACTGTAGGAGTATCATAATAATTTAAAACAGAAATAACTGAGATTTAAATGAAGGGTTAAATTTGCCAATACGTTTTCTCTGGCAAGAATTTTGGAAGTAGAAGTACATGAAGAAAGAATATGGAAGTTGTTAAAAGAAGACTACATGTATTCTTTATTACATTCTTTTTCACCTCTCTGAAACTGGTCACTGTCTTCTTTAAATGATTTCTGTGTTCTTTGCTGATGCACCTGTAGTTCAGAACTTCTTGGCAGAGAAAGCTTACTCATCCACAAACTTGACCCTTCATTGAACACAAGTCTCAGCTCTATTCCTCTATCTCTGTTTTAATTATCATACTCCTGTTTTATGTTATTTTGTTAAATTTCCTTTTTTACTTTCCCACTGTGTTGCAGCCTTTCCTTTATCTTGTTTGTGCCACTCAGTCTCACTCATTGTAATATAATCCCTGTTTGTTACCTATATATTTGATGTAAACATATCTGTTGTCTCACTTTGATGATGCTGTGCATTGTAATGAAAAGTTAGTCTTGATTTCTTCACAAGTTATTTTTAAAAATGATCAATTTGTTGTACATTTACTCCATGTGATATTCTGAGCACTACTGTTTATACATTAGCATAGTCATTGCATGAGTTGGCATGTTTGGTTTCAAAACTCAACACTTGCAATTTGTGATTAAGCACAAAATGCATATTTTTAATTTGAATTACCCATAATTATAATATACAGTACATGTATGTAAATTATTCATGTGGTGACAGCTGATGTCCCACATGGAGAAGTTTATGTGAGGAAATATTTGGACCATGGGACCTATATCCAGATTTTTGAATTGTATTATTTTAGGAAGGACTGGTCTCTATTTTGTTGAAAGTGAGGATGGTTGGTATGCTCCTGGAGTAGTATACTAATATTACCCATAGTTCCATGAAAAAAACCTCAAACTTTTCACATAAATCTTTTGAAGGTTACCAGTTTCTTTGTCTGATGAAAGATGTTATGGTTTTTTGTCAGTGTTAGCGTTAGGAAGTTATTTTTAACACTAGGAGATCTTTGACTATAATTATTTTATGCTCATGTAGACCTTGGCACATTGACAATACTGGTGTATTGAAAATCTAGATAGAGTGAATTGTGTATCAAAATAACTAAAAAATCATAAGGAAAAACTGATAGACTTCACAGATCTCCAAAATTGTATTTCTTACATTAAAGCAGTGGTGATGGTTCTGTTTTGAGTGAGAAAAACATAGTTGAGACCAAAAACCATAACCAGCCGACAATTTTAAAAAGTAAAGTATAAAACATAATCCGAAAAATAAGTGCGGTAATATTTCGACTTTATTGCAAAATCATTATCAAACCAACTAAGTTAACAAAACATGCTGAGATCTATATATACAAGAGGATGATGTCATCACTTATTTAC
>JBAHVQ010174965.1:0-17691 GCA_036872915.1 Nanipora kamurai
TCAAGTACCGCTCCGCTCTTTGTTCCTATTTGAATAATTAATTAAATAAATGCACGAAAAACCCAAAACTCGAGTTCAAAATCTGTGATTTTTCTGCCCGAAAGCACACAAATTTGTGTCTGTTCGTCCACTACTCCGCCATTTTGATACGTGTTTTTCGTGCCCAGCATTCCGCATCTTGTACAGCAAAGGTTACTATGGCGATAGAATGGCTGTCACGTCGCGCCACCGCTATGGTCTAAAAACCTAGGGAGAACACTGATATTATGAGTTGGTTATATCAAATAACCAAATCAATGCAAAATGGTTATTTCAAATAACCACTTCTACTGCTATGATGTAAGTTGGTTGTATCAAATAACTAATTTAACAAATGATGCCTAAAATAAGACTGCGACATTTTCCCCCTTATTACTGGTAATAAGGGTACTAGAAATATTAAATTTGAGTATATACATATACCACTCAGTAATAAGGTAATAGAGGTAACAGCGACTGAAAATCACATAACTACAACCACTGACTAATAAGATAATAAGGGTAATGGTGACTAAAAGCACATATATACATAAACCACTAAGTAATACAGTAATAAGTCAGGGGTTTACTTCTGTTTTAACCAAACTATCATGGCATTTGCTTCATTTAATGGAATTCATCAGGATTTCATTGAAATTTATGACATTCTTCAGAGATTTAATTCTCAGAATATGTATCCTCGATAGGGAGTTTACAGATATCAAACTGAGCAGCCAATTTTATGCAAGGAAGATGAAAACCTGGAAAGCCTTTGAATTTGCTAATACCAAAAACTTCCTCAAACAACCTTTTTGTAAAATATATGTGATTTTCAGTCACTATTACATTTATTATCTTACAGTATTACTCAGTTGGTTATAAATATATATGATTTTCCATCACTATTACCTTTATTATCTTATTACCCAGTGATTTATGTATATATCTGATTTCCAATCACCATTATCCTTATTACTCAGTAGTTTATGTAAATATGTGATTTTCAGTTAATACTACTGTTATTAACCAAAATCCATTGCCAGCCGACAATTTGAAAAAATATAAGACAAAACATAATCCGAAAATAAACATCTTGTGAGTAACTCAAGATCTGACGAAGGCTTTGAAATAAAGTCGAAATATTATCGCTACACTTGTGTCTTGTTGTTTTTAGCTCATATCTTGAGTTACTCACAAGATGTTTATTTTCGGATTATGTTTTGTCTTATACTACTGTTATTACCCACTGGTTTATAAATATCTGTGATTTTCAGTCACTATTACCCTTAGTATCCTTATTACACAGGGGTTTATGTATATCTGTAATTTTCATTCACTATTACCTTCATTATTTTACTACCTACTGACTTATGTACAGATATATATATGTGATTTTCAGTCAACATAACCCTTATTACCCAGTGGTTTATGCATATTTACTATTACGTGACTTTGATTCACTGCAACTTTTATTATCTCATTACCTAGTGATTTTCATTCACTATTACCTTTGTTATTTTACTACCTAGTGACAGCTGTATGATATACATGCGATTTTCAATCACCATTACCCTTATTACTCAGTGGTTTATGTATACATGTAATTTTCAAGTCTTAGGAAATTTTGCTGATCAAACTGTGGAATGCCATAGACTCAGAAAAACTCTGAATGAAAATCAGTAATCTTCAGTTCAATATTTAACATCAAACTGAAGATTATACAGTTTTCATTCACTATTACTCTTTATTATCTATCAGTGGTTTATGTAAATACTGTACGTAATTTTCAGTCACTATTAACATTATTACCTTATTACTCAGTGGTTTATGTATACATGTGATTTTCATTCTCTATTACATTTTTTGTCTTGTTACCCTCTTTCTGATTACAGTTTGTGAGCTTCATTCAACCATGATTAGCTCCTTGGTGCCAGATTCTGTCACTGCTGGCCAATGGAGACTTTAGTATTTGCTCTGGCTAACGCCAGATGATTTTACTTGTCAAAGGGAAAACACAAGTTGCCAATAAGCTATGTTATCATTCACTTTATAGTATTCTCAAATCTGATTGGTTAATTTACCTGCAAATAACTGCGTGCAAATATCGATCAGCTGCAAATAACTGCGTGCAAATACGCTACTGAGCATGCACACTTCGAAAATGATTCGTCAGCTGAAATAACAAATATTGTTTTCTTGTTAAAATGTCAAATGGCTCGCTTTGCCGAGCTGTCGGAAAGTGATCTGGCAAATTTACTGGATGAAAAAGACTCCGATAATACAAGAAAAGCAACTAAAATTGCCATAAACCTTTTTTGAGTGAATGATAAAACAATTATTGAACTCGGCTTTCGCAAAATATCGTGATTTATCAGTGGCTCACTGATAAATCACGATATTTTGCTCAACCTCGTCCAGTAATTGTATAATGTTTAACGGGTTTGTCCTTGCCTGATTTTCACTACCTAGAGTTGTTTTGATCTAAAACTATTCATAAGCTTGTCCCAAGTGTTGACAATCAGGGTTCTATCTAGGATTTCTCATTTGGGGGAGAAGTCTGGAGTGGCCAAAGGCCACGAGCTTCCTAGTGGGGTCCGGGGGCATGCCCCCCTGGAAATTTTTTTCAAATGAATATGCGCTGAGATGCAATCTGGTGCATTTTGAGACACAATTAACCAATAACCGGGCCTACTGTAAGGCCAGCAGTTTGTAATACTCCATGTTCCTTGTCATTTAGTGTCTTTAGACAGGGAACACTTACTTCATGTTCACTGACTTCGTCACATCTGGATGATTTTTCTGATATAGTTACTTATATACATTACTGTAATGATAATATTTGGGGGGAAAGCTGGGCATTTTGGGGGGAAGCTTCTACCCCTAAGATACCCTAGATAGAACCCTGACAATAGCATAAACAGCCAATAAATTTGTAAATTTTCAAAACAAGTTTTTTTATGCTACAATTCATTGGTGTTATATTCCAAGTTGGCTGATAGCAAAATTGGTAGAGAGCTCATGTTTTGATGGGTTCTTCTGATTTCTGCATAAATGATGTTCAACTTTAGTCAACTTAATATACTACAGTAGAACATAGCAAAAGTGGGACTGACATTGCAAAAAATTCTGCCAAAAGCAATGTAATTTGGCTCAAGCTCTTCCTAAATGCCAGCACTTTGTCACAGTTGCATGAAATTGACAAATACACAATTTGTCACAAGTCAAGGAACTATTTTGTATGAGTTTTTTTGCAGCATGTAGAGAAAGCATAAGGCATTTAATGGCTGGATATTGTCCTAGGGTGACTTCAGTATGTGAGATATAACAAAAACTTTCAAATTTTTATTCTTAAAACCTTCAAAAATCTTTTGTTGTTGTGGCCACCATCACTTGTAATGGTGTCAAGTGTAATACCAAGACTACAATAGACTAACATTACCTAGAAATAAACAAGGAGCTGGCTGGCTAACGGTACTTTAACCACAAAGCCCACAAACTATAATCGGTAAGCAGCGGAAAGTCCTGTGACAACTTAAACCTCTGACCAGTATGCACCGTGCGTGTCATATAATTTGACATGTCAAGTGTTCAGAAATTATTTTGATTATTTGATATAACCAAATTAAATCATTACAAGAAAATTGGTTATTTGATATTACCATAAAGTTAAGATGCAAGTTGAAAAGCAGTTTATTTGAAAAAACCAAGTCATGTTAAATTGGTTATTTGATATACTACCAACTTAAATCATGGCAGAAGAAGTGGCTATCTGAAATAACTATTTTGTCTTGATTTCGTTATTTGATATAACCAACTCATAATATGACAGCCAATTTGGTTATTTGATACAACCATACAAATCAGGGAAGAAATGACAATATTAATGCTAAATAATAAATCAGACCTGCCAACCTTGGAAGACCTGAAAACTTAAGATTTTATTTTTTGTTCTCAAAAAAGCTGAAGATTTGCATAAAAAACTTAAGATCATACATATATACAATTATATAGTTACAGTTTATGGTGTGATGATGTGATTCAATATATTCACGTCAGCAATGTCTTACGTGATTAGCATGTTCATTTTGACTTATTAAACAAGATATGAACTAAAAAGGTTGCTAGGCAGACTAATAAGATAATAAATACAATAATTATATAGTTATATACATTATATAACCGGAAACAACGTCATTCCGATTAAGGACGATAGCCGATTATGAGCCAATGTTTCTGAGCAGTTTTAGCTGATTGAATTTAATCAGAAAGCGAAAGGCCCGAAACGTTAATATGAGTATAATTCTGTGAAACTTGTTGCCACTAAAAACGGTCTTGTAAGGACATTGTTCACAAATGTGAGTGTCAGTGACGTATTTAATATTTGTAAAATAATTTATGGCGATGATAAACAAAAAAGCTAAAAATCGTGTGAAATGGACTCCAGGTCGCGAGAACTTAAGATTTACCTTGAAATCGTGTGTCACACGATGAAATCGTGTGAGTTGGCAGGTATGAATAAATGAACACTTGGTATCGCATACATTAACTCGTTCCTGTCTGAGGACTTTCCCTTAGACGAGTAAAACCGTTTGGCGTTAGCCGGAGTTAAATACTAAAGACAAGTCTCCATAGGTCATCGAGGACCTATACGGACAGGAAGGAGTTAATCCTTTTTGAAAACGTTTAAAATTTTAGTGTTTCTTGTATATGGTAAACGTAAAAGTGCAGATCACCATGTGATCACCACGTGAACATCATGAACTGACCGACAACAAACTGGATTGTCAGAGGAGAATATTATTTGATATACCAGGTTTAATCCCACGGTTTTATAGTCTAAATGACATTTTTCTTTCTCAAAGATAGACAGAACATTACCTGAAGGAAGCTAGTGTTTACTCCTCGCCGTACGAAATTTTATGTACGACTGCACAATAGTCCATTGTCCGTCATTGTCCGTCATTGCCCATCGCGACCTTCAACTTTAAGATTCTGAGCAGCATTGGAAAGATATGTCGCCTATCAACATTTATATCCTCTTCATGGAAAATATAACATAATATATCTCTAACATTCCTACCTTTTTGGTCGTCGCTCTATTAATTTAAAATTCACGTTTTCCATGTTTATCCCACATTCCTTCTTCCATTATTCATTAACATACAGTATTACACTTTGCCGGCGTAGTGTTTTCTGTTCTTACCTCGTCTTGCCAGCTTAAATGTTTTCGGTGAGCCTTGGTCGAATACGATATCCCATGAAAAAGGCCTGAAGTGAACGGTAAGACGGTAAACATCGTTACTTCAAAAAATGAACCACAATCACAGTTTTGACATGTTCTTTCTTGACGTTGGTCTTGCCGACTGCGGTCAAACTGGTTTCGGCCAGTCTCGCCGTCTGGGCATTTGGCATGGGAATCTCAATTAACCGGTAAGTGTTTTTAACCCAGTGACTCTGTTTGGTTGGGGTATAGTAAGTACGATCTCCTTTACCAGAAAATCTGGTAAGTCTGGTTCGGAAATACTTTATCACCATGGCTTGGCTTCAGTTCTCAAAGCCGTAATGTGCCGTTACGTCCCGTAATATGCCGTAATCTTCCGTACCGTAGCGTACGGTAGAAAGACTGACCTCTATATTTTATACTATGTTTAAGTTTGGTATATAAGCTATATAATGGTCAGTAGGTAGTTTGGGAAAGGCTGTAGTACACTCGGAGGATAAAAATTGTCTAATTGTTTGCATATAAACATGTTTATAGGAAGCAGATAGTCAAAAGGTTTGGGAAACTACCGGAACTTAAGAATGCTTAAACTTATATATCATCTATAGTAAGCAGTCGGTTGTGAGCCCTGGGCGTAAACATAAGAATGACTGCAGAAAAGATCTTTCCTCTTCCAATAGAAACCAGACAACATGTTAAGATTTAATAAAACTTTATATAAACAAATTGCTGTGTTCCTTATATGAAAGCTGGTTTCCAATTACGGCTTATTGCGCTATGCAATAAACATGAACAGTGGCGTGAGACCCCTCTCCTCTCCGCTGTTTCCTCTTCAAAACGTCCCTTTTTTTACATTTCGTCCACTTAATTCAACAAAAATGGGATCCTGCTTTGTTAGCGAGTCTTACAGAAAAAGAATTAATCCATGCTAATTTGCGCGAAACCGGTTCGAAACTTGAAAAGGGAGTGTATTGTCCAGTATAGTATGAGTTTACGGAAAATGTAAGTACTCTGACGACTGACAATACCACGTCATTGTCAGAGCAGGAGTTAAAAGTCAATTTTAAATTATTGTGAAAACTATTAAATTTGGATAAAACAAATGGATTATCACTAAGTTTCATCAGTACCAATGTGTCGTCAACATAGCAATGGTAAAATTTTATAATTCCTGATTTGATCAAGTCGGAAACAATAAGCTTTTCTAATTCTGTTAAGATTATACTAGCGAGCACCGGGCATAACGATGATCACATCGAAACACCGTCAATTTGTTCGTATAGTTGTTAATTGAAAGAAAATGTAGTTTTAGTGCAAGAATCTAGAGTAAGTTTTTTAAAATATGTTTTTTCAAAGTGGTTTGGATAATTTTATCCCGAAAATTCGTTTCAAAATTATGTCGACTGTTTTATTTAATGGAACATTCGTGAAAAGTGACTCAACGTCAAAGGAGACAAATCGATAGAGTCGAAATATTTACCACATTTCCTGCTGTCTGTTATTTTTCTACTTAAATCAAAGTTAAGAATGACATTTTTCGGAATCGTTTCTATTTTGTAAATCAAACAGACGCCGGCGATTTTTTGGCCAGCTAGTACAAAATTCAAATCGTTCGGGTACCTCGTGTACGCATTACTGTATGGACATTCCTCATTTCTTACATTACAATTTACAACACATATCATAAAGTATAATACGAATAACTTTTGGTGGCTTTTGTAAGCTCATGATGAATTTTATGGTTTAATAAGCTGTTGTACCGTATAAAATTTGTTATCGAAAATGAGCGAAAGAATAAAAAAAATAAAGGAAAAATCCAAGCTCAGACGACAACTTCTCGCACCACTGGTAGGTAGAAATGTACAATGAATTATCTCACCCATTTTGCTAGCAGTGGCAATAACCAGTCACCAGATAAATAAGCTACAAGATATCAAATGCGATGAGATTTCAGTGAATTTTAATTGTTAATGCTTTTAATTAACTGTTGTAACTTTTTGTAAATTTTATTGATAGTATCACGAATATTGAATTAGTGTTTATTATTACTGTTGTTGTAGTTTGGTGTTTAAATTTCTTGCTTATTTCTTAACACAAATAAAATACATGAATATATATTTATTCTGTTGTTATTTGTAGTTATGTACTGTAACACAATCAAACTAGGTTTCTTGGCTCTTAAATATGGGGATTTATTTTACTATGAGACCATTTGAAACCAAAGCAAGAATTTAAAACGTAGGTGAAGGTTTTTGAATACTCTGAGTTGAATTGTGGATTAATATATTGATTGCCTGATTAACTTGGCTAGACTGGATTGCATATACCATCTCGGGAAAAAGCAGGGATTGTATATGTACCATCCTGGAAAGGCTAACTGAAAATACTTGGAAGAAAATATCCTAAAGTACATGTAAGTCAATTACTTACAGGGCTTCAAAACTGTTATAGTCATATATAACCATAGCCTTGCAGGTGGCACAGATTGAAATCTCGAAAGACCAATCACAGACTGTGCATGCACTCTAGCAAGCTTAACAAATTTTGTTGTCAGACTCCAACAAACAACATAGTGTGAATTAGTGGAGTGTAATTTGAACTATTTATCAATCATGGTACCTATAATTTACCCAGGTTTTTCTTGCCCTGGAGTTACTTCACCAAAAAAAGAATTCACACTTGACTGCTTTAAAACCTGTGCTAAGTGAAATGAAATAGGTAACTGAGCATAGTCTGTAACAATAATTAGATTCATGTTATTATTACCCCTGAACAATTGTAAACTCTATATATACCATTGAAAATATCCTCAAAACACAACTGAACAAATAAGGATTTAGGTTAGCTATCAAAAGAATCACATCAAAATAATACAAGTTGTATAAATTTGATGATTATTAATTAATTATGAATTGTTTCTTAAGCCTTTCCTGACCGAGGACTTTTCCCATGACAAGTAAAATCATCTGGCATTAGCCAGAGTAAAATACTAAGTTCTCCATACATATCTATGGACCTATAAGGTCAGGAGGGAGTTAAGGAGATAGGTTTTAAACCGTTGTTATTACTCTTTCTTGACCAAAGACTCTCCCCATGACAAGTAAAGTCATCTGGCATTAGCCAGAGTAAAATCTTAAAGTCTTCATAGGTCACTAAGGACCCATATGGTCAGGAAGGGGTTAATGTTACCCTCTGGATAATTCTGAAATAAAATAATGCAATACATGACAACATTTGAACTTCACTGACCACATTTTAGCTAGCATTGTCTGATCATCATATCAAGAGCTACTTTCCCTCACAAAAGCTTTCACTTTTATAGCAGGAATATTCAAACATGCCATTAACAGAAGTACTTCAAGTACTTAATAAGTGAGTGTTTTGTCCGTTAGTCAAATACCTCAAAGAGCGTTACTTCATTGACATTTAATCACAGGATTAAATTTTCTCCCTTGGGCTTGATAAGTTACATCAAAGATATCACAATTGCTTTCCTGGCCATGTGAGTGTGTTACTAAATAAGATTTAGGATGAGTTGATGGAAGTTGATGGTCAAGGTTAAAGTACAGTTAAGTCTTGAGGAAGACCTGTTGGCTGATGTTTTGACACTCTTTATTGGCCCGCATCAATCAACACGACAACTTAGGTCTTCCTCAAGATGTATTCTAATCTGCACCATCAACTTTCACCAACATGCACTGAGAGTCTCTGGCTCAAACCATTCATGTTAGAACAAGATGTAATACAACAGCTAGCTTTTCTTGTAGTTTAATATAGCACTTCTGTACTAATTCCTGGTTAGAATTCAACCATCACATATGTATTGTTTGTTTGCACCTACAAAATCAAAGGTTTACAATGGTACTAACAGCAGTCTGGGGGCAAGTCTTCAAGCAACATTTCTAAATTTACATGTATACATAGTTTCTTTGAGGAACCCCGACCAGAAGTTTCATGATTACTGTATCTCTATTATAGATATCCATGTTTCTGTTGCACAGATGAAACATTTTTTCCAATAATTTTTATTTACATATACTGTAGCTAGGTGCTAGTGATGCAGACACCATTGGCCATGTTCTGGGAAACAAACCAGAAACTTCCCTCAAGGTTACAGCTAAACAACAGCAGCAGCAAACTGCAGAGAATACAAAAGATGAACCTGCATTGAAGAAGAAAACTGTTGAAGCATTTGAGTTACCTGGTATATTGACTGAAGCACCAAAGGTACATGTAATGACAATTCTTATTCTTTCATTTCTGTTTTCCTCATTTTCTGAGTGGTCAACTATTGTTGAGTTGGAAAAAAAGAAGACTAAAGTGTCTGCCATTTTAAAATGTTGTTCTATTTTCAATCTTTAGAAACTGACTTTATTGACACAGATTTTGCAAGTATTTATGCATGGCATTGCTGTATTAATATGTTGCCTTTTAAACTTTTCTCCTTTCTCTTTGATGTAAAGTTGTCCATTTTCAGTCTACCTCTATACATGAGGTATGCTCATAATTATGGCATTTTCAAAACTTTTATTTTCAGGACCACTCATATAGTTCCATTTTGAATTCACATACTATAAAATTATCCTTTCACATCATCAACTGGTCATGAAAGGAGCAAATGATTTGTGGATATGAATGAAAATAAATCAGTTTGACATCAAAATGTACAGCCCATGATTATATGTACTATTTTTAATAAAGCATCATAGTTATTACAGTAAATTAAATACACGATATAGTATTACCCATAGTAAAAGTATGTACAGTAGAAGAATTAAAATAATTGTTGGTTTTTATTTATAAGAATTCTATATGTGGCATTTAAATTGTTAAAGTTAAGAATGGCCAGTCTACATGTATTTGCTTAATGATTTCTGGTTTTTATAACTGCATATTGACATAACCTTTTAGGTTGAGTTGGAATTTTGTGGAAGTGGTGTCCAGGATTTTAAAACAGCTTGTATGACACGCTCTTTGCAGTTATTGAACATTTTGAGATGTATGCACTAGATTAGGATAGATTCCTGTCAATTTGAAGGTGCTACAAAACTGTATTGTTTTGTGGAGATGCAGGCTAGTTTCTCACACAGCTTGTGCATTCAAAGTGATAAATAACTAGAGATTTCAAAGAGACAGGAATTCTATATTTATTTCTGCAGTTATTGTTGTATATTTGTTTTAGTGAATAATTTTGGAAAATCTGCCAATGTATGTTGGTAGTTTGTTGGTGTTATCAGGAAATATTTTGGAAGATACTTGGAACATTTGATATGTGTCTTCAAATATGATTCAACTATTCTGTCTACAAGGTATTTTGGAAATTTCAAGAAACAACATTCCCTCTTTCTTGGTTTTGAATATGCAAACCATTTCCATCGACATATTGGTACAAATCCTGTTTTTTCAATGGACAATTTAAAATCGAGGTATAATATGTTTGGTTAGTTCACATCGTTAATGGACATGATTAATCTGTATGAACGCTCTTAAAGATTCCTTTTAAAGTTAAGTTCGAAGAAAAACTCATCCTAGGATTAATCTACAGGATAATTTCTGGTAATAAAAACAAAAACAATTTCTTTTGAAATTTTTAAAAAATGCTGAAAATTTGAGTACCATTCCACCTTAATAGTCTTTCTGAAATATTTAGAGCAACTTCATGTAGAGCAATAAATTTATATAAAAGTAGACCTGACCAATGAAAACCAACAGGCTTGGCAAACTGCTGGAACTTTTGTCTAAATACAAATACAATTTCCCGCCAAATACAATTGCATTAAAATGGCTGAAGTGTATTGCTTTCTTAGATTATTTCATCAAATTTGAATTTATCGCACTCCTTTCTAAATATCCCACTAAATTCGGCCATCTTTCTCCTGTAAAATTTGCAGTAAGTCAGGTTTCCCAAAAACCTTACTCCCATTAGTCAATTTTTGTGAATGGAATGTGATGCGTGGGTAGGCAGCCGTTTGTGGGGATGGAGTTAGAGACAGACACTAAAAACGGCTGCGAAGGAGACTATGAACTGTTCTTTGTCACTGCTTGTTTTAAATGTATCCACTGACAGTTCTAAAGCTAACGTTACAAAGTGTGCGTACTTCTAAATGATACGAAAGCTCTTCAAGATGTGAGAAAATGAGGGATGACAAATTTCCGTCATTTTTAAATCATTTTTAACTCTTTCCTGTCCGAGGACTTTCCCCTAGATGAGTAAAATCGTCTGGCGTTAACCAGAGTTAAATACTAAAATCTCCATAGGTCACTGAGGAGCTATACGGACAGAAAGGAGTTCAGGCAATTTTACTCCAAGGGGGGACATATGTACTGGAACACCTGATCAATGGTTTCCTTCCACGGAATGTTACCGAATAAGTTACATACGTCGAAGAATATAACCGAATCCTTGCTGACGTCACTGTTTACATTTTATCTAATATCTTAAACTTGGCTTAGAAATGAACGAAAGCGGAATTATGAGTTCCAGATGACGATAGGTTTAACAACAAAGTATCGGAAATCGGTAAAGAATGTTGGAATAAAAGAAAACCTCATTTAAAATTGTTTGTATTGTGCTGTGTGGCAAGAGTGATCATTCAGCCAGACAAACGCTTGTAAATGTACCGTTTTTGGAATGGGGATTTCTCATCACATGTTAGACTTACCCACCTAGCGGTAGAGGTCGCGGAATGTATCATCTCCGAAAAGGGTGAGTTAACACGTCTTTGGTTCCTGAGAGCCGTAATTTTGCCAAAACTAATCGTTTGGTACTCCTGCCTGATGCTAATTAGGTAAATCATATAAACAAGGATTCGCCTAACGTTTTGAATTTTTTGCACGAATTTAAGAAAACTTGCTGTCCTGGACGAATGAAAGTGAACCGTTGACGCAACATTGGTTTGTGATGTGTGGATGGAGAATCAGATACTAGGCTATTCAGCCAGTTTGTAATTGAAGCCTTCTGTGTAGGAACTATTGAACGTGGAGGTGGTGTGTTGTTATAATTGTCCTGCTTTTAATAAGGTTCGATCTCTGTCCAGTTTTCTAAATTTGGAATGATCATAAATAACTTTATAAATTTCTTTATTATGTTGCTTTCTATCCATGATGACTAATGTCCTCCATTCCCTTTGTCTGATTTAAGTATGATGATATCTTTTTGCTTTTTTCTTCCTCTTGTCGTTCTCAAGTTATTTGATGATGATAAGTCTCGAGTCATCAGAAAGTTGCACGTTCGATTCTCGTCTGGGGCTCAGAAATAGTTTCTCTGAGATAACAAAAATTCGCACGTCACCCTATTAATTTTACTCTGGCTAACGCCAGATGATTTTAATCGTTTGATTATTTAATCGTAATTGATTATCGAGTTACCGCCTTATATTGGGTTACTATCAGTCCGGTAAATAAGACCCAATGAAGAGTTAATAATAATGAAAACAATCATGGTTATTAGAAGTCCCAAGTTATTTAGTTATTTACTTTCGAAATGCGAGCCGTCAAGCCCGTTATAGATGGAGAAATTAGCAGGCGCCTACAAAAAAGAAAACATGAGCACCTTCAAATTGACTGGATTTCCCAAATCTATAAGTATCTTCAAACTTGCAATAACTGCAAAGAAGCCCGAAACCAAATCTGTTTTTAAATCCTAGATACCGCTCTACAAGATACCAACTTCAACTAAAAGAAGAATACCATATTCATACGAACAAACTCAATCTACAAAGCTTGAAGAACGAGCCTTTCGTTGTTTTTTAATACCATATTCAGATATACAAACCAGAACTTAATAAACAAATGGACCATCCAATCTTAACTTCAGCATTTCAATCGCAAATCTATTATTTTAAATTTTTCATATGCTTTTACTATGCTATATCTTGCTGAAATCACACATTCAGCATGCATGTCGGTCATTCATATATTCATGAATGAAGTTTTGCAGGGTGATAATTTGACTGCTATGTTAAGTTTGTGGAACACCACGTTTTATTTTATCCCTAACCAATTTTTTTCTCTGATGAAGTGCTGAGTCAACTGGTCGAAAGCGTAGCGATAAAGTAAAACGTGATGTGGCACAAACTTAACATAGTTATCATTCATGTATTATTGACTGACATATGATGACAAGATTCAATTTGATCATCGTAACTTTCGGCTAAAACACGTCTCCAAAATGTGCGTTGGTAGACCATTCCAAATTTATTTGTACGGTGGAACCGTTGTCTGTCAGATGTAGCTGTTTCAAATAAAAAAAAATAAAAACCATGCTATAGAGCTTAAGTGAGGTAAATCCTTTTTTATTTCCTGCTTAATCGCCGGGGGCCTGGTTTTTCAGAGCCTAAGTAGCTTATCCGGTGGATAACTTGTAACGAGTTAGCAGTGTTATTCAAACATTAAACAACTGAACGTAAGTTTTATGTACTGAATAAGGAGATGCCCATTGGATAGTTCTATTCGGTAGATAAAATTTATGTTAGCTTTTTCAATGGATCGATAATGCCGTTTACTGATTCAGACTTATCCACCGGATAAGCTATCCAGGCTTTGAAAAACTGACCCCAGGTCATTAATAATAGTTAAATTCATGAGCAATTCTTTCGTAGTAGTGAAAAGTTGGTGAGAAAATTAAAACGTGATGAATTACTACTCATGGTTATGTGGTTTCTTCGAAATTTTCCAATGAGTTTGTTCTGGCTGTTTAGGTTGTAACTACTGGTGAAAAAGGAAGTGGAAAAAAGAAACAGAAGGAGGAGGTAAATTTCTAATTAAAGTTACCGCATCGTAGCTTGAGGTACACATAACGTCAATTGTTTTTTCTTCAATTAATGAATTCGCAATAATATTTTATTAATAAACCCGAAAGGATTTGAACGAAGTATAACCTAGCTTTGTCATGGTCTGAATAATTTTGTTTTCGCAGCAACTTAAAAATCCACAACATTTTTCCAACTTTCTGGTTATTTAGGAAAAACTGTGCATTCAGAGAACTTTATCCAGGTTTTCAATTTTACAGGCACGTTGTTGCCCATGCAGCTGAAATTTCGCAGTCTGGCTTTAGCGTATTTAATTTTACGACAACTGAATACATTGTGACCAGCACTACTTGGTTTGTCGCATCGTTTAGGTAGGATCTTCGTGGAATTAAACCTATCAGTTTATGTTAGACGTGAATAAACAACATTTCGGATGGCCTGAGACTAATGTGTCTAACGCGTTGCATACTGATACGTTAGCGCCTAACTGGACAAATGTCATGTCGAACTACTTCAAATGCAATCTACTCTCTGCCATCATATGCGAGCAGAAGGTTACGAGTTCGATTCTCTTCGAGGGCTCAGAAATTTTTTGAGTGATGTACTCATACTAAAAAATGTATCTACACTTGAAGCAAGCAAATTTCCTTAAATACTTTAAATAACGAATTTATTGTAATCAATCCTTTAAAGTTTTGCATGCTGATAATGGATATACTATGTATAGTTTGTGGAACACCGCGTTTTATTTTAATGCTAAAACGTTAGCGTTAAAGTAAAACGCAGTGTTTCACAAACTATACATAGTATATGAATTTATTGTAGTAAACAATGGCTAATATGTACTTCGTATAGACTTAAGTGATAGAAATACAAAGTTGAAGCTGCAACGGAACGTTAGGTATTGAATATAGTTGTATAAGTACATTCTGTCGACCAAGACTGATAGCATCGACAAATGCAAAATAGATACTTCCGTTTCAGAATCATTTTCAGGACAATTTAACAATTATCCCTCACTGCAGAAGTCAACTGAAAGAGTTACCTCGAGCAGGATTTGATCAAATCCCGATTCTGAAGTAGAATTAACCTTATATTTTAACCTTCACTGTTCGAGAGTTTTTTTCAGGAAATTGCTCCCACGAATGTAAGCAGTTGTTTCAATTGAAAATCAATCGCTGAAGTTTTTTGTCATCAGCCGTTCAAATAAACATCGTGAGTACGGCATGGTCGCACGAAAAAGTGAGCTGCAGGGCACTAAAGGTTTAAATTTAGTGAAGCTATTCATTAAAGTGTATATGAAGTGAAAATTAGGTTTTTCTTATATGAAAGAACTCTTGAAATTATAACCCCACATCTTTTACATTATTCCTATATCTCACTTCGTTCTTCAATTTGAAGATTTATTTGATATGTAAATGACACGTTGCATATGTCATTGTGTATAATGAGTAATAAAAAAATTATGAATATCTTTGAAATTATTCTACTAAATCACTAGAAACTTTATCTGATTTGTGTTATAATACAAGTACACCCTCATTCACAGTTTCGTGTGATATTGTTAAATAAATTCAACAATATTGCTAATTTTACATATCTCATTATGCACCGTGACGTATGCAAGGTGCTATTTACATATCAAACAAATTTTAATAACTCAAGAACGAAGTGAGATATGAGAGGTGAAGTGAGAAGTGAGTGTAAGAGATGTTGCGCTATAATTTCAAGAGTTGTTTCATATAAGAAAAACCTAATTTTCACTTCGTATACACTGTAAGTGACGATAGTGTCGTTTAATTGGAAGATGGTCTTTTAAAAGTGTTGCCAACCACCAGCCTTCCACAATAAAGCGCAAAACATTAAAACGCAACAGGGCACGTGGAAACCAGCAATAATTGATCACTCCATACGTTTCGCGGAGACTGAGCTGTGGTGTGCAGTTTGAGGACATTTTGGTAAAGTAATGTTCCTTTATTTCTACTGGATAACCCTATCAGCTAAACTACGCTGTTCTCCCGAGAGATCCAGTAAGGGCCATCCCTCATGAATCCAGTGTTACCAGTTTTGGCTGGACAGATTTTTAAAATGCCGTCCATTATTTGAGAAGTTCGGGTTTTTTGCCACTGTCTTTTGCCCCTCCACACAACCGCCATTTTCACAGCTGGGGAACAGTGCATTCTTCTGGATTGTCCCGTGGACGACTTGCTTCCATAATGGTATTTCATCTTCTAGGAGATTCTTTTTTGAAATTTGCGTTGGATTTTCACACTCTGTTGTCATCTTAAATTTCTGGCGGCCACGCAAATGATCCCAGAAACGTTTGTGAAGCAACCTTCGTGCTTGGACTCCCTACGGTTTCTGGAGTGATCAGTTACTCTGATCAATATGTATGATGCAGGAAATTACTGGCATGACCGGGCTTATTATCTGCAAACCAGAGAAAATAAGGAGACCGGCTTTTTCGAGCTTTTTTTTAATATTTTGAGTTATTAATGCACTGCTTTCCTCAGCATTTGACAATTCAGTTTTATTTCATACAAGTACTGATATTTACTCACGAACGTGATCGTGTGAGAGCGCCATGGATCCATGTTCATAAAACATTTTAACAGTGGTCCATGTGATAATGATTGAGGCTTTTATTCTTGACTCATTTTACCCATTAATAATATATCTTTATCTCAGAAAAACGATTTCTGAGCCCTGGACGGGAATCGAACCCGCAACTTTCTGATGACCGGTGAGAAACTCTAACTATTGAACTACCACGACTCAGATGGTGAGCTAGTGTGCAGGTTCGTCGTATGCACTGCCTAGGCGGGTTCGGTTCCCGTCTAGGGCTCAGAAATCGGTTTTCTGAGATAACAGCTTGACGAACGTTCACTAGTCGTCTGATATTTACCAAGCTCCCACACGAACCAAATTTGTGTTCAGCATTAAGTATGATAATATATCTCTAGGATAACGTTATGGCCGAGAAAGCGAAGTTAATATTGTACCTCACCCCCGGGATAAGGCATTCGACGTAACCCCTTGTAAAATAATCAGAAATTATTTCTATTACCTCAAGGACGCTTCATGAGATGTTTGGAGCTATTATCCGGCATGTAACGATTTTGCCATTTTCTAGACCTAACGAACTCCACTAATAAGCTATCTGAGCTTTGAACAATCGACCCCAGTACTGCATGAATAGAAACTTTTACTATCGGAATAAAACTAAGAGCTAAAAAATCCTGTCGAAATCTACTTATACTTTGACCACTTAATTTATATTGAATTTATATTTATTTTTCTTCGTCACTTTATTTTCAATTAGCCCACGAGAGCGAAATAAAGTTAAAAAGAATATTTACTTCATAATTCTCAATTATATCATGCATGGAGTCCACTTGAGGTTTATTGATGAATTATGTGCCAAAAAGTTAGAAATAATCATTCTCCTTGAAATTTAATTGTCTTCCTGATCCATACAGTGAAGAGACCGACTTTTCCCGGCTTTTCTTGATATCCTACGTTTTCGAAACCCTATTCCTGATGTTTGTTATACGCATGCTCAAGCTATTCTACTCAGAAAAACTTTCTGAGTCCTTGACGGGAATCGAACCCGTATCATTCTGATCGCCGGTGAGATGCTCTAACCATTGAGCTACATAAACTCAGATGGTGAGCGAAGGTTACATTTATGTACTAGTTCGT
>JBAHVQ010175015.1:0-17678 GCA_036872915.1 Nanipora kamurai
ACTTGCTTACTTGCTTACTTGCTTACTTGCTTACTTGCTTACTTGCTTACTTGCTTACTTGCTTACTTGCTTACTTGATAAATTGCTTGCTTGCGTACTTGCTTACTCACTTGCTTGCTTCCTTGCTTGCTCACTGACTTACTTACATTCGTACTTAGAAACTCACTTGGTATTAAGAAACTTTATTTAAAAACTTGTCTGGAGAAGCTTGCAATTGGAAAGATTTGGCTTGTGCGGCTGGATCCGAGGTCGCTCGAATAGGATACGGTTATCAAAACTTAATGTAAATACTGAAAATAGTATAAAGCCAAAAGGGTCCGGGAACTGCCAAAAATTCAACATAGTGAAACTGACGTTACGAGCGAAGGTACTAGGTAGGAGTGAAACGTAAAGTAAAAATTAGAGGTGGTTTCCATATCATTTTACATTTCACTCCGACGAAAGACCTTTCTTCTAAACGTCCGTTTCTGCACTTCCGTAAATTTTCGGTAGTTCCCTGGCCCTTATGGCTTTATGTACGTCGTTTAACACTGCATGGTCAGAAATCTCGGGCATTTGAGCCCTCGTGCCGTTATTCGGTATCACCACTGAACGCAGACAAAGCAGTGGCCTTCACATGACATTTCCTTAGAAATACATTAGAATGAACAAACATAGCAAGTAAAAGGGAAACGTACGTTTTCGACGAAAATCGGTAAATTTTTGAAGGCAAGTAAAACATAAGCTGCATTTCATGGGCCAAGTTTGGCAAATTACTTGCTGTATCTCGATTCTTAGATATTTTATCGCAAACGTTGGAATTTTCCCTGTTTTCCCCGCATTTACGGGCCATTAATAGGGATTTGACTGGTCTGTTTACTGTGAGTAGAAGTTATTCTTGGGGAAGGGTAAGGTTTCCTCGTGTCCAATGCACTTTTTGGCAAAAATATTAAACATAATGTGTGACAATAATATTTGACTTTGGCAGACTAAGAAATCTCAATGGTTATAGTTATATTTCCTGTCGTTTGCTAACTCCTCAGTCTATGCTCTCTAATTTAAAAAAAACGTTGCACGAGGCCGCTGTTGGCACGCGGGCTCAAAGTCCTGGATTTCTGGCCATGGTCCAAGCAACCATCTACTTTTATATCATTGCCTGGAAATAGAAGCTGCTCCCAAAGTGCTGGATGGGTGTAAGTTGTAATAATTTAATAAATAAAAATGAATACAGCTAGAAAAATGTCAGACGTTAACAGTCGTTCAATTGTGTAAACAATTCAACGATTGCTAACGAAGATCGTCTGCTACTGCAGCTTGGTGCTTTTGGGTATGTTGACCTCTGAACAAGAAAGGACGTTTTGCTTATTTGGGTGGTTAGTTGATTCGACTCTCCTATTTGCCATAAAGGCTGCGAATCATAAGAGCCAAACGATGGAAATACAAGACAAAAGGTCTGGTTCGGTTCTATCATGACTGTTAGTTGGACATGAACTGTAGACCATGTTGATGATTTTTATGAAAATGATCAATTTATATACATCCACCACTGGAAAAGACAGTGTTCAAAGTTATTCGAGACACGGAAAATTGTCGTTGGAGAGGGAGAGGAATGGAAAGATATTGTACATTCATGGAAAACTAAAAACATAGCGCTCGTGTTAGAGTTGTGTAAGAGTAAAATTCATCGTGCTCGTGCTTCAATATTTTTATCACGTAAAGCTAAAACCATTATGGAACTTGAACATTACCCAAACAAAAGTGATAAGGTTATTATGCAACTTATTTAACGTAAGCCAAAGTTTAATACGAAAGTCCCCACAGGTCACTGAGGACCTATACGGACAGGAAGGAGTTAAGATGAATGGATATTTACGAGAATACGATATGTACGACCTTTTTTCTGTGCGCTTATGTGGCGGTTATTACGGTTTGTTTGGGGATCGGGTGGCGCATGTTATTTTGAATTGCTGTGACTGTTAAAACAAGAGAGAAAGATACTTAGAATGAATGGTGGAAAAGAAACCATTAAACGTTTATCCACCTATTTTACAAGTCAAAGACAATAATGATGTCCCTTTTAGAAAAATGGCTGCGTTATCCATTAAACTAGTGGATAAATTTATGTGACATTCTCATAATCAAAAAGATCGTTGCGTCAGAATATTGACGTTATCCAAGAATGTCTGCCCTGATATACTACTCGTTGAGCAAGATATTGTACCCACTACAATTACGTTTTAATTGTACTTATTTTTTCATATTATTTGTAATCTTTTCCATCTTAACTTACTTATTGGCTCCAACGTAGATACCTACTTATTTACTTATTCACTTTTATATTTATGACATGAGTTATTGGTTTGGTGGTTGGCCTATAGTTTCTTGTATGTCTGTCTTTTCGTTTGTATGTATGTCTTGTCGTTTTCCATTTATTTACTTGCTAAGTTACACTAGCTCATTTTGTCTGTTTATTTGTTTGTTTGTATGTTTACCTGTTGGCTTTTTATTTGATTCTTAATTTCTTCTACTTTTTCAACTTATTACCTCTGTAAATGTTTATGTCCAAAATAGGAGTTGTCTAAGTATCTAAGAGGATACCACAAGTGCACGAGCGAGGAGGGTATTTCGTTGGGTGCTTTGGTTTTTGGAGCAGAGTTCGGTGAAGACACTGAGCACTTTTCGGAAATACCGTAAGTGACTAAGTAATTGCATTGAAGACATGCTTTCTCTCGGTACACTGGTTTGCTATAGTAGTAACACTAAACTTATGAGGGGTGGCCCTTACTGAACCTCCAGGGAGAACAGCATAGTTTAGCTGATTGGATTATTCAGTATAAATAAAGACTCCTTAAATGAAGTATGATGCTAACATATTTGATCAATATTTAATGAAAAACTAGAATCTACAATCCACCGTAGAAATAGCCCGGAACACCCGTGATTTTCAGTCGACCAGCAAGTAACGACCTTTTTCTTTTCTGAAATCTCTGTAAAAGTTCATTAAACCTTCCATTTCCACTGTTGCTAAACCTTTCGAGAATTGAAACACATATATTAGGATAAATGCATTAAAAAATATATAATAGCTTGTCGAAGATCTGGAATAAGTTCCAAATCCCAAGTTGTCAAAAACAACTATAATAATATTGATAAGCATGTTTGGTACACACACATCCACCCAACAGCTTTATTTTTCACAAATTGCTCCACAGTAAATCTCCTAACGCATTTCTATATTTAATAAAATTGAAACAAAAGCTAGGTATTTTCATCTGAACCAGCTCTTAAAATGGACAAGGAATGGTTATCACACAACATTCATAATTCACTTCTTATTTGAGGTGCAATTTTGGAATGTATTAATTGGTTTAGTAATAAAGGAGGCAAATCCATTAATAATAAAGTTGAGTCAAAGAAATCGAGGTCGAAAATTCGGTACTGTTTGATAGAAAAACTGTAATTAGAATAATGCGAAATTGCATGTTAGACCGCTGTCAATTTAGCTGTACCTTACCTATTTTGCAGTATTAGTGAGTTTATTCACTAAACAGATGTCTTTTAAATGGTTTGTTGATCGAATTGCATTCATTGCTTCTGTCCAGAAAGTAAAAAAATGTTCTAATTATATTTAATTTTATTCTTTTTCCTTATTTTAAAACAGTGATATGCTAAATAGATTGATTCCGCAAGATGTTATCTCGGAAATGTCAGTGGAGAAATGGGAACAGGTACTTGCTAAAACTACAAGTTTCGATTTATCTGATAAAGATAGAAGCTGAGTGATTCTCTTATTCTTCGCTCTCCACACATTAAAAGTAAAACCCTACTGCCACCTTGCAAGGACAACTTGAAATGTTTAGTGTAAGTCGTTCTCATGAATAAAATTTATTTTTGGATAATTCTATTTTTTGACAAAGATTGAGTAATGTTACACTATCTGTTTTTCCTCTATGAGGGGAAATAAAAGATAAAAAGACATAAAAAGGTAAACGCACTTCAGTCCTCTGTTTATCTGAAGGAAATGCGTATAATACAATACAGGAATCCTTATCATGTAAAAGGTCACCATTTCTAAGAATTTTTGTACAATTTTAAGATTTCAACAATTCCATTAACAACCTCTGATACTTTATTTTCTGGAACTTTAGGCTCTTGAGCAAGCTCTATCCAGTAATTTAGATTGTACTGGCGACGATGCAAAGATACAATTCTTAAAAGAACTGTCGAAACGGACTACATTTGGTTCAGCGTTTTTCCATGCAAAGGTTTGAAACAATCTACGTGAACCTTAAAACAGTCTTCAGAGTTTATCACCGATAGTTATCCAAGTTGCATAAAGTATAACTTCATTAACTTGTGGGCCCAAGCCTGGCTTCGTGATCCGACATCATTTAACATGCACCTCATTCTACATTATTTAACGGAATATTCTGTTGTAAATGTTGTAAAGTCTATATCGGCAAAACTGGCCAACGTCTCTCGGACAGGTTTGCTCAACATCTTCCCTCCGTAAAGAACAATGATAACCATTCGTTTGCTGATATGAAAATCTATACCGTCTGACAAATTTTCGAGAGTAACGATAGCCCAAAGAGACAACAAGAACGTCTCATTTTAAAACTTGGAACCATTTGTCTTCATGGAATCAATGAACGCTTCTCTTTCATTTAATCTCACACTGAGTTACTGTTTTTTCTTGCATGGGCGGATAAATACGTTAGCTTGTGAGCTTTCTTTCCTCGGATTTTATTTTAGTTTTTATTTTAATTTGTATCATTTAACCCTTTACAAGCTTATAATTTGTCTAGCATGGACAGATAAAAACATTGGCTTGTATTCCTTATTTCTTTATAGCTGTATTTTTCATTTATTATTTTTTTATAATGACATTTTCCTCCTCCTCACAAGTTTTTTTGTTTTTTTTCCCTAGCATCTGTGGATAAAAAGCCATTGGATTGTATCCCTTGTTCCCTTGGATTTTCTTTTTTTATTACTTTTTGCGTATTACCATTCCCTTGGGGCCTCTGCCGGGTCCTCCCCTTTTCGGATTTAAAACTGATCGACGTTTAAGTAAACCTTTTCGATGAAGGAAGTTTTCACAGTCGAAAATTTCCTTCATCGAAAATGTATACAAAATTCGTATTGATTACTTCCTTATCCATGCCGACAACTCGAATCCTATTCTACATTTCTTTCCAATTTTCTTTACTTTCGACTTCTTTTTCTTTTTCTTATTTTGCCACCTCTGGATTTTGTATGGTATGCCATAAGACATATAATATATATTTCATAATCCATTTCTTTAAATTATACATTCTTCATTTTGCTTTTTTGCTGTTTAGAACCTAAGTGTGTTTCTTGGTGTACCTTTGCACTGAGTTTCTTTATCTCATCGTCTTTCTGTTAATTTCCTAATTAGTTTATTTTCATCATTTTTACTTTTGTTTCATACTTTGCTTCCTATTTTACTTTTCTTTCCCTTTTCACAATTTTTTCTTTTCTTTTTTAGGCCATAGAGCCAAACTACTTGCCAGAGACATTGCTCATAGCAATACAAAGGGACGGATTTGCACTTATGGTATACTCAGATAAGGTAACCAGTTACCTCAGACTAAGATAAGCTAAATGAAATTATTGTCTTGGTGTTTCCAATTTTACTGCACTAAGAAATAATCCTCTATTGATATTTTTTGTTAGAGTGTCATTGAAAAGTATGCTTTCACTGAAATTGAACGATGGTCAAGTGGAGGACAAAGCATCAGTGTGGACATTAAAACGACTAAAGAAAGAAAAAAGTTTGTTTTTCACACATCACTGGTAAATCACTTTGTTTTTTTCTGCTCGTGGTTCGAGTTAATGCTGCACATTAACTTTTCTGTTGCATTATAAGTTTCTGGCACCCGATACCTATCTTCCTTTCAGGCTGCTCAATAGCTGTACAGTGACTCATCTATTTCACAATCTTTTTCTCTCAAAAAATATCAATTAATAAATAGTTAAATTCGGTTCTGAGTAATCTCTCAATTACTGGACTGCGTATCCCATTTTTCCAGCAGCCAAAATCTTAAAACTACCGGCCACATATTTACTGCTTCATTCGCTGAGAAAAAAGTGACCTTCAATTCTCAACATTGATCTTATTTAAAATACTTTTGAAAGAAGGAAGAATGACCTTCTTATTTCCAGTAATATTTATGGAACATGCGTTAAGTTCCAGAAATATTTAGATTTATGGAAAATGCAAGTTAAGTAAACGATAAAATAGAAATGGAAACGTTATATTTGAAATTAACAGAAGGTGAAGATGAAATGGTTTCAATAGCAACATCATACTGTCTATACTGAAATGTATTTTTTATTACCATATATATGCCAAGTTTCAAATATTTCTACAACTTACTTCCAGAGATTCCGTTCATTTCGTAAAGTTTAATTTGTTTTGGTAGAGTAAATAACGTTATGAGGTACCTAACTTACAATATTCTAAATAGCTTTGCAGTGAGATGGGATTTCAAATATGATAAAAGTTGACAAGGCAGTTTTGTTGTTGTAGAAGCACTTCAATTTTTTTTCGATCCTTGCAAATCGATAAAACTGATACCTGATATTGTTACCAATGTACCCGCAGGGATATTAGGGGATAGAATAATAAAGCTGGCGGTTGGCACTCGACACGTGTAGTTTATGTCGGTCCAGTTTATGTCACGTGTAGTTGATGTTTTTTTTATTAAGTCCTTCAACTTGGTGTCAGGAGACAGTATGTCAAAAACAAAACCTCCAAAACTAGATTTGAGTACCTGCGAATATAGGAAGGAAGCACATTTTATGTATAGTTTGTGGAACACCACGATTTTTTAATTAGTTGTTTCGTATTTATGACGTGAGCCAACGGGCCGTTGGCAATTGCTCTGATGAAGTCCTGAGTCAACAGGTCGAAAGCATAGCATTAAAATAAAACGTGGTGTTACACAAACTGTACATAGTATATCAATTATCACCATGCAAAACTTCAAAGGATTGAGGAAGGAAGCAGTTGAATTGTAGCTAGATCAATTTAACGATTGGTTTATATTGCAAGGCTTTAGAGGCACATCAAAACCAACGACTGATTTTGATCACTGGAAAGCTGATCATTATACTTTGGAGATAAGTGCATTTAGACTGGCGTTATCTCTTGATGTTCTAAGAATGGTTAAGTCGACTATCGTCCACCACAACGAGTGGCGAAGCCAACAAGGATACTTTCATCGGTAACCCATGGGTATGGCAAAGTAAGTTCCTGTTTCATTACGCAGGAGAAGACACGGTGCTCGCCGAGAGAATGAAGTTTATAGAAACTTGTAAGTAAATACCTCACCAGTCCATTGCTGAGTTCGAAGCACGCGGCAAATATCATGGATCGAAATGTGAATACAACAAAATTTCGAATCCTGAGCAAGATCTTATTTGGGATAGATTTGTGACTGGAATATACAACGACAAGTTGAGATCTGAGCCTCTACGGCACATAAAAAGATGACGGGACTGTGATCACTCGCATTGAAGTTGTTAACAGAGCGAAGGCCTGGGAAGCAGCCAATATAATCAACACTAAAGTCATAGAGTCTCAGCACACTGATGAGCAAGTAAACTATGCATTCAGACAACAACAACAACAGAAATCAAATGACAAACAGAAGTCTAACAAGGAGCCATGGTACGGGTATTGCGGCCAAACGGAAATCCAAAGCAGGAAAACATGTCCAGCTGGTAAACCGGGAGTGTATTGCACAAATGCTATGGAGCCAATCACTTTGCTAGTGTTTGCAGAAGTGCTAAGGATAATTTCAACAGACAATGGATGGCTAAAACTGGGAAAGACAAGCAAGTAAACCGTCAAATTAATGCCTTAGAAAATTCGTCTGATACAGATGTAGGTGAACAGTCAAATTATTATGCAATGGAAGGCACTTCGTTTCACTCCGACGAAGGACCTTCGCTCGAAACGTCAGTCTAAGCATTCTTAGTTCCGGTAGTTCCCCAAATCTTTCGATTATCTTCAAGTTTAAAAGTGTTCCCTTCCAAGTTGACACTGCAGCAACCGGTAAGACGATGCCACTTGATATATACCTCAAATTTGATGCTGCGCTAAAACCAACAAGGTCAACATTGTTCTCATATTGTGAAAATTCCATAAAACCAGTAGGCACTATCACTCTGGTATGCGAAGCAGCAAAGAAATTTGAATGTATTATCTTTGAAGTTGTAGACAACAAAGTTGTAAAAGATAAGCCAGCATTTCTTGCTGTTGCTGATTCTATTAAGTTGGGTCTTATCTCTTATGACAAGGCAATAGTTCACATGAGTAATGATTATAAGTCTGCTGCAGTAACTGACATTGACAATCATGTGAAGATTCATGATGACTGTTTTATGATCTCTGACTTAAGAGACAGTCTCACACAAGATTAATGTTTAGAAAGATAAGCTGAAGCTTTTACTGGCCTGGGAGAACTGGAAAAACATGTCTCGTTCGTTCTTGACCCTCAAGTTCTCCCAGTACCTGCTCTCACACACCGAATTCCTGTTGCAAAAAGAGAAAGAGTCAGAAAAAACTAGATGAAATGGTTGTATCTAACAAGCTTTTAAAGGTTGAAGAACCAACAGATTGGTGCTCTAACATTACAGTTGTAAAGAAGGCGAAAGAAAGTGGTGAAGCGAAAACCAGGCTTTGCTTGGATCCCAATCAGACAGTTAACCAAGCCATTGTCAGTCCTAAGTATAAAATTTCAACTTTGCAGGAAGGTTTACCTGAACTAAGTTCAAAAACATACAAATGTTTTACTATAGTGATGCATTAGATGGTTTCACCCAAGTACAACTAGATGAAAAGTCAAGTTTTGCTACCACGATGCAAACTCCCTCGGGACGTTTTAGGTGGCTTCACCTACCCTATGGCATATCCACCCCCCTAGAGGAATTCCAGCGACGAATACATGAAGCGCTAGACGGCCTAGCAGGTGTTTTTAACATCGAAGATGGCATCTTGATATATGGTCGGGGAAATTCTCCAGAAGAGGCGGACGCTGCTCATGATAAACATCTAAAATCCTTCATGCAAAGAATCCTAGTAAGGAATCTGAAACCTGACCCTGCTACGGTCCAGTTTAAGCTGAGAAGAATTGGATTTATGGGCCACATCATCACAGAAAATGGTGTTCTGCCTGACCCAAATAACGTCAATCCATTATCGAGATGCCCACCCCCAAAGACAAGCATTCAGTTCAGATACATTTTGGTATGGTCAATTATTTGCACACCTTCTGCCCTGCGTTATCTGATGTGGTTCATCCTCGGCAAAACTTGGTGAAACCAGATATCCAATTTGTGTGGTCAAGAACGCATGAAGAAGCATTCAAAATGCTAAAACATTGATCGCAGATGCACCTTGTTTAGTGTATTTTGATCCCAACAAGCCTAGTGCACTACACGTTGATGCGTCAGAAACTGGTTTTCGTGAAGTAATTCTTCAACCCACAGATCAAGGTAAGCTTCAACCTATGGATTTTACTTCCTCCACCATGCGTCGAAATGAAGTATTATGGCCAAAGATTGAGAAAGAAACTCTAGCCATCTGTGCTGCATGTGAAAAATGGGAACTTTGGTTCTCTGAAAAACACGTAACTGTACACACAGACCCTCAGCCCTTGAAACTATCTTCAAGAAGCCTCTTTCCAAACCACGCAATGGGCAGCAACGACTATTGATGAGACTGCAGAGATTCAGTATAAAAGTTGTTTACAAGAAGGGGTCCAGTTCACCTTATCAAGAGCACCACTGCCTACTATGAACGCTACAAAGCAGAACAACTTCGACATATTCAGACTGGAAGTCAAAACACTCGACACCCTTGCAAACCCTCAGCTTCTGCCTAAGACTACGACAGATCTATAAGCGGCAACAACAAAAGATCCTGCTTTGGTTCAGCTGACAAAAACAATTTCGTCTGGATGGCCAGACAAAAAATCTCAGCTCCCAAGTTGCCTCACGCCATATTGGTGCTTTCGTGACGAAATTTCCGTTCATAATGGTATAATATATCGTGGAAATCAAGTTGTCATTCCAGCATCTATGCGTAAAGAGATGTTGGCAAAGGTGCATGCATCACACGCCGGCGCAGAGCGTAACGTACGAATGGTGAAGGACATTATTTACTGGCCAGGAATGCAATCCGCCGTTAAAGATATGTGTCAAAGTAGTGGAAAATGTGACCCATGACGTCACAGCCTGTTCCACAGTATCCTTAGCATTTTGTAAGTCAGGATTTACTTGAGTTAGAATCAAGTAATTATCTGGTAACAGTTGATCATTATTCTGATTTCATTAAACTTGATGAGCTGAAGAACACATTGTCATCAAACACTCAAAGTCACATTTCGCCCCTCGTGGCATACCAGAAACATTATTATAGGATAATGGACCTCGGTTTATCAGCACCGAGTTTGCTGCATTTTTTGATATGGAATCCTATATGGAATCACTCATTTCACCTCTTCCCCGTACTAGCCCAAGGGTAATGGAAAAGCAGAGTCGGACATAAAGATACTGAAGTTGGTGATTTAAATATACAACATTTGAGGCACCTAGAGAATCACCAGCAATCAGTGAAGACTTGGTGATTCCTTCTCTGAGTACTCAGCCTGTTGTTCCAAGTACTGGATCTTCTTACACGCCATGTAAAACAAGATCCGAAAAAGCGATTAAACCACCCAAAATTTTTGATCCTTCGGAGTGATCAATGGTGGAACATTTGTTTACTGTTTGAATTTAATTTGAAGACAAGAGGATTTGATTGTCATACTTTGTTTTTCCTTTTTGTTTCGTTTTTTTCCTTGAAAATGTTTCGGTGAACAGGGGGGATGTTACCAATGTAGTCACAGGGGTATTAGCGAATTGAACAATAAAATGGCGGTTGGCGCTCAACACGTGTATTTTATGTCTGTGTATTAAGTCCTTCAACTATATAAAAGAAACAAACTTGACGTCACTATTGTTATATGGAGCTATACTTGTATAATATCTAATTTTTCTATGATACAAAAGGGGATACTAAAGCGTTTCATAGGCCGAGGTCTTTGTATCGAATGATAAAAAAGCCGTTATTTACGCTTCGCTACTTCAGCCCTTATGAGAATAAGACTATCTGGGGTTTAATATTAAAAATTGAGGATAAAACGTTAAACTAAACGAAGTAAACAGAAAAGTCCACTTCCGTGAAATAAACTAAAATTAATACGTGTACTTGAATTAAAAAATTAACATGCGGATGTTTCCACATTTAACTTGACAGTTGAAAAGAGCAATTCAATGGGTCGCGGAACCGGGAGGCGCTAGGGACATGTGCCTCCCTCAGTTTTTTCAAAATGGGTAAATATACCCTTTGTTGGAAATGCCGTTTTATGGAATGAAAGTGCACATTTCTGTAATAAAATTATCCTATTTTGAATGAGCGAACCGGACATGAGGGGTGAATTAAGAAGGGCACCACTCAAATGTGATATCTTCGCAAATGCAAATAAAGTGTATAAAGATACAGGTAAAAGGTACACGTATAGAACAACGGATATAAAATTCAGGCATGGTTTTAGCGTTTCACCAAAGGTCGACATTGGATAAAAATATGAGCAGAAAACAAGTCAAAGGTGCGCCCCAACGTCTCCACACTCCAGTCTAGCTTCAGAAACAGCAGACAAATACGAACTTGAATGTGTGAATTGGAAATAGTATAGATTAACCAGATGTATACCCAGAAATAACAAGTCAAAGTCGAAACGTATTAAAAATGTAGGTAGAAATTAAGAACTAAAATTATTTTAGTTTAAAATTTCCGGATGTTAATGTGGTACATTTAGTTTTGTTTTTACTTACTGTTTTATCCATTATCACAGGATTATCAGATAGACGATTTTCTCACAAGTTACATTTCTGCGTATGGTACAGAAAACCATGAAGATAGTACAACGTTTGAGGAGGACTAAGACTTATAACAGATACACGGCAATAATGTAAAATTAAGATAATGATATTATTGAATTCAACTGTTTTCGATTTAATTGGCAAAGGTTTTAATGAGTGTAAGTCTATATTAAATAGCTAATATTTTTGTTGCATAATTTGAACCAGTATCTCTTTTTTTTTTTCTTTCTTTTTATCTCGATTTTTGTAACTCGACAAATTACTGAGACAAGTGTTTTGCAGTTGTTTACACGAACTGCCTTAACATAGCCTAAGATAGCCTCTTGATAATGACAGAGAAATTAAAAATCGTGAAAATTGTTTCTTCCTGAGTTGTTCTAATGCAAAATAATGGTTCCAGCGTTTGGGCGAATGATCTTCAGAATAATATTCTGTAACACAAGAACCTGATCAGTATTGGTTTTAAAGTGGAAAGAAAGGAAAGTTAAGGGTGGTTTCTTCTCCCTTATTGGTTGTGGTTTGCCATACCTGACTCACAGAAAGATGCTGGTTTTATGGAGCCACGGAAAAATCTTGTTTCCTATCGCGGAGCAGAACTTACAGATTCGGTTAATTTTTTACACGTTTTCCTTACTAATGAGGAAGGCAATTATCCCTATTTATAACAATGATAATAATAACAGTAATGATTAAATGATCTAGGTGGTAGCGTCGCTGTCTTGCTAACTGAGCGAACAGAAAACTGGAAGCCTCAGCTTGCCTAGTTGGCTGGCAGACTCAAGTAAATGCGCTGTCTTCAGGAATTGACAACCTGCACTGTTAGCTCAAGGGTTAGGAGACCATCTCTGTTGCTGGCTAATGCCTGTGACTTTAACTGGTCGAAGAACAAGAATTTGCAATACTGTATATGAAAGTCTGAATAAAACAATAATCATACTTTAACTCTTTCTTGTCCGAGGACTTTACATGTCAGACGATTTTACTTGTCAAGAGTAACCCTTGACAAGTAAAACAGTCTCCATAGGTCACTTAGGACCTATACGGACAAGAAGGAGTTGATCCTTAAAATGGTTGGGAGTACAAAAGGGAGATCTGTTAAGTTTGAGCAAGATATTCACATTGGGTTGTACTTTCGGCCAATTTTGAGGGCTGTATATTCGTTACTCCTTCCTAATAAGAATTAAGTTTTATGAATAACGGTTGTTCCTTGGGAATGTTTTTTCATAAATTTAAAACAAAAATTGAAAAGGTTTACATTCCCTGAAAGTTGTATTAATGTGCAAATTATGGAAAACTAACAGGGTTGTGGGATACTGCCTGAACTTAGAAAAACTTGGCCTTCCACACTGCTGAAGGGCGTTTGCCCGAAACGTTAGTTTTTCTACGCTTAAGTTCTAGCACTTTCCCAACCCTTTTGATTTCCTGCAAATCGTTCAAAACTGCCTACGCAACACTTTGCTTTTAATGTAATGAACAGTGTCTGTAGCGAACCTACTTGGCGCGATGGAGGGTACTTTTAATTGGCAGAGACCCCTTCCACTTCCGCTAAAGAATTCCTTCGGGCACTGCTTTCTCTCACATCGGTTTCACTAAATGCTTACAAGGTTTCAGATAATCTGCTCGTGACAATTTCACTTCAACGTTAACTTCTATTACTAAGTTCTTTTTATACCGAACCAGTCTCAAATTATAACATTTCCCATAGGTCTGGTCATGGATATTCACTTAAATATTATTTGTGTGTTCCTTGCCGATCATAGTATTACAAAGTGATAGCATGGCATTAGAGATTAAATCTTCCTCCAGCCTGGGAAGGCTTAGTTAAAAGTCGATTGAGCTTCGCCCCTGAGACTTTTACTAGACCTCTCTTGGCTTTCGGGTAGATTTATTCACTAACCATCCTCATTCCATGCAATAGTTTATAATTATTTTTTCAGTTTTTGACATGGCTTATAGGTCTCTTTGCCAGTAACACTCTTAGTTACGAGGTCAATATGATGTGGCCTTAGGAATCTAGCACTATCCTTAATATCTTTGCCGACCCCAGAGAATAGCTTTCTATAACGAAAACACCGTACACTTCAGTCCCACCCTCTCCATCCACATTTCTAGTCTTACACTCGCAGTTGCAAGGGTACCAGTAATGGTAAGGCCGACCACTACTTCCCTACAATTACTCAGTTTCTTTCTTTCTTCAAATCCTGGTACATCTCTATCTTCTGTTTTTTTTTCCATGTACTCTTGAGTTAAAGGGGCATACAATATCAATTATCTTACATGTTCTGCTCTCCTCGTTCAACATTAACATATCGGGTCTATTGTGCTCTGGTCTACGGTTTATCTGGATGGTAAGGTCCTAGAGTAACTTGAAGCTTTCAGGTCTCAATAGAGGCTCCGGAACATGCTCATACCAATTTTTACTATGTGGGAACTTCATGCTTTAAAACAAATTCAGTGAACTACCTTTAGAACTTGGTTATGCCTTAAGCATTTGTACTCGTTTTGCGCTAATTTCATGCATTATGCAAGAATGTCACTGAAGCTTTCCTCTCTTTCTCCTCGCATGCACCATAGCGGTGATGTCTTTCTTGCCAATCCTCTTTTCAATACTTATTGTCCTGAAGGGCCGGTTCTGAGCAGCCATAATCAATCCTTCTGACTCTTTCTTTAGTATCCCTTTGCTTAACCAATAACATAACTAGGGTTACTTAAATGCTGAACAGGAAGTTGTTCATGTGGGAGCTTGGTAAATATCAGAACGACTAGAGGACGTTCGTCAAGCTCGTTCTCTCAGAAAAACGATTTCTGAGCCCTAGACGGGAATCGAACCTGCAACCTTCTGATGACCGGTGAGACGCTCTAACCATTGAGATACCACGACTCAGATGGCGAGCTAAGGTGCAGGTTCGTCATATGTACTGCATAAGCGGAAGTCACGATAACTTAGGTTCCCATTGATTCCCTATTGCTCTGTGTTTCTTTTCGATGATTTTGTAACATCTTTTTCAGATTACCCTCAACTGATACTTTTACAATTTCCTCGCCTCTCACTGCCCGTAGCTGGAACCCCTCCTCAGCTTTTTTAATATATCCTGCATGGTTATTACATTCAAACTCCATGCAATGTTAAAAACATTTATTGAACCTCTACCTTCACTCGCTCTTTCGGATACATAGCATCACAATATCTGCCTGAGGATACATTGATCTATACATTGTGAACAACTTCCTTGTCTTTCCGTCCATATTCTTCAATTCACCCTTCATCCAATCAATGACCGCAGCTGTTTACCTGATGATGGCCACCCTCTTGCATTGCTGGCATTTACTATACTTCCTCCATTCAATTTTGATTTTAAGACCTTCCTGATTCCCCTTAAAAACTCTAATTAGCTACCTTCCTTTGCCTGATGATGTTTGAAGTCCTCTGCCTATAGCATACCCAGGTACTTGTAGTTTTCTCTCTCTTCTAGCGATCTCAAGTTTTCGGGACCTGGTATTTCTATACCTTCAATTTCATAAAATCTTCCTCTCTTCACTATCAACACGGCACGTTTAGAAAGTCCAAACAACATTCCAATATCATTATATAGTTCATCCATAAAGCATATCGATCATCCATAAAGAACAAATGGCTAGTCGTCATCCTTGTTGTATTGTCCACGCTGTTATTATTGTTATTATTATCATTATCGTTATCGTTACTAAGTCAATTGAAAAGGCTTTGGCTCTATTATATTGTTAAGAATGTCTCAAAATAAGACCTTGGTTGAACGCATTTTTCTGCATCAAGATGAGATGATCTTATTAAACTGCACATTCTAATGCACGTCAATTTGCGGAAAAGTGGATCCAATTACTTATAAGTCACTCTGTATTTAAGGCCTATTTTAGGCGTCGAAGCTCCTCCGCATTTAACATGTCGCATTTAATGCGACCGTAATGCGCCGGAATTTTTCAGTTTCGACGTCGAAGTTCCGACGTCGAAGTTCCGATGCAGTTGATGGGGAGTTTACGAAAACGTGACGCCGACGTTAAGGATGACGCGACCTCACCATAAGATTTCTCTTTCAAAACAAAAGAAATGAATAATTTATTGTCCAAGAGTATTCTTCACGCCGTCCTGGGTCCTGGGACCATTTCTACGTTTTAACGCCGACGCTGGCTTTTCAATATAGAAAGGGCTTTATGCTGCATAAAATGAGAAACATTAATTAACTGACCAGAACTGCTTCTAAGCGTTTGCCTGAACGAAACAGAACATCCTAAGTTAAGTACGTGCGATTTGTTTTACAGCTGTAGAATTTAAAGCACTGTTTTTACCAGCGTCGTCGTTGCAGCTTCCGAAAACTCTCTAATGCGACGCCTGAAACATGACACCCTAAACCGAGGTTGTTAATTTCAACTCTGGTCAAGTTAAGATGGCGCCACATCGAGCAATCGTTCTAAAGCAACTTCTCCAAATACAAAGAAATAGAAGACGTATACAACTCCGTACATTATCCTACATTTTGAGTAGGAAGAAGCAAATATTAGAATTATGTTTGGCATTGCTTTTGATTGCATTATCCAAGCCAGAAACGCCTCTTCTAACCCCCCTCAAATCGCCGTCTTGAAGACGAAGCACTTAATGAAGTTTCGTTTGGGCTAGCTACCCTAAAAATTCTTCAGTGCTTTTCACAATTACCCTTGAAACAATTCAACACGACTTGGAAAAAGATATGATAACGGAACAGCCAGTTTCATCAGCGTTTAGATTAGGCATATACCTTTATAGGTTTGGCAAGGTTAATTGTTATTACACGCTGTCAGAGATTCCAGGTCTTGGAATCGCCACCATTCAACGGATAATCATCGAGGTGAGTGAAGCAATAGTCCGAAATCTATGACATGATACCGTTTGCAGCTTTTTTCCTACCTCAGAAGAACAATTTAAAGAAAAGATTGTTGACATGGAGGAACGATGGCAATTTCCTTGCTGCTGGGCTACAATTGATGGCTGCTGAAGCTGCAAAGGGGAGTATCACAGACTTAAAAAACTTTTATTCCATTGTTTTAATGGTTCTCGTCGATGCAAAGTACTGCTTTGCCTGGGCATGTGTTTGGCTTCCTGGTAACTCCCACGCTTCTATGATTTTGCAGTCTACACAAGTTTGGAGAGACAATAATGAGATTATCCCCCAGATTTCGAAGAGGATTGATGAAGTGGAAGTAGATCCACTGATTCTACTCGACTCTGTGTTCCCTTTAACAAATTAGATGAAGCCTTACACTAGCGACATCCTTACAACAGGATACAAGAACTTTAATTACTGCTTGTCCAGGGGGTGGATGGTTACAGAGGGTGCTTATTGTCAGCTGAAGGGGAGGCTCAGAGTGCTGCACGGGAAGTGTGAGTGCCATCAAGAAACAGTGAAGGCAATGGTATTGGCTTGCATTGTTCTCCATAATTTGTGCGCTAAGTACAATGAACCCTTACCTTCCCAATTTGATCCGCAAGCTGATCCAACAACAATGGAACGGATTACAAAACTTAAAAATTCAAACGAACAAATTAACATAAACGACAACTAAGTAAATTAACTGTAAGTCAGAGTTAAGCAGTGGCGTAGGAAGCCAGTTGGGATTGGGGGACCGATTTCACGAGGCACCACCATGGTTGGTGCGGAGAGAAACTTTTTAAAATGTGGAGTCTCTAAATCGCCGGAAACGGCATGTTTAGAGTCTCATCTGATATAAATGAT
>JBAHVQ010175025.1:0-17677 GCA_036872915.1 Nanipora kamurai
GAATCTATATTTTGAATTGCGTATTGACTATTTTGTTTGTGGATTGCAACTTTCGTTTGTGCACTTATATTTTCTTTGTGTATTGCACATGGGGGCCACCGTAGTAAGGACACGACAGTTGATGGAATACTATTTCTAAATGAAAAAAAGACCATTTTTGAAGCTTTAGGAAATTTTTGCTCACCAAACTGTGGAACGCCAGACGGGACTCAAACTCGCAACCTTGTGAATGCTAGCCAGACGCTCTAACCATTGATGGCAGAGCAAGGTTACTTTCGGTATTTAAACCTACGACGAGCCAGTCAGTAATGACTTTCTGGACTGCAAGCGGTTAGATGCAAACTGAAAACTGCAAACTGAAAATGAATGAATGTTATGAACGAACGAACGAACGAACGAACGAACGAAAAAACGAATGAACGAATGAACGAACAAACGAATGAACGAATGTTAACTGCAAACTGAAAATTCAAATTAACATCTAACTGAAGATTACTGACATCTGGAGCTCAGAATTTTTCTGAGTCCATGGCGTCCCACAGCTTGATCAGCAAAAATTCCTAAGGCTTTAATAGTATCAAAATGCAAACTGAAAATTCAAGGCCATTTTTCTTTCGCATCATCGTGACAATGAATACCCCGTTTCCTCTGAGGAATTTAAGATTCAGGCACGTTGCTTTGTCGATTCTGAACTTTTCCTAGTGAAAGTCTACTCACAAATAAGCTTAAACCTTTACATTATGGGAATATTGGTCATCGTCTCTGTCAGTTCTCACAGATTTCTTCCTTATCCTACCTTGATCGACTTTCTCCGTCTTTCTCTCCGCCCTCTTTCTTCACTACTCTCCTCAGTAAATAACTTTTATTTTTAGTTCTTTGTTGTGATTAGTGACTCGAAATTAATAGATTAATGCTTGTAGTTTTCTATTTTCACCTGCTAATGTGATGTAAATAATTCTATGAACATGCTGAATATTATTTAGTGACAAATCTCCAGACCTAGTTAAACATTTTTACAATCCTATCAAAGAACGCCTCTTCTCCTTATACTCTGCTTAATCATAGAGATTCTTTGTTAGACTATTTGAGGAAGGTTTTCATTTTAAGGCTGGAATATCTTTCATTATATCTTACATGGCTCGTTTTCTTTTGTTTTTTTAGGGGTCACAAATCCAATATCCCCTGCATGACCATACCAAAGAGGAGTATGAATGGACAATGTTAGAGTGTACCCGTACATTTCCCTTATCATAGATGAAATCTTAGAGGGGAATATTATAGTGCACTTTCATATCCACTGTTTTGGTCATGCAGCAACTTCTCGTAGGAAGCTACTGTAAAGTGGTCTCCCAACAAGAAGGAACGGCATTCCATCTTCTCCAAATCAGACACAGACCCTTAAATCAACTACGCAACTTGAGGAATTGTATACGAAATTATAAGACAAGTTCAAGTTAGAACGTCACAGAAACACGCGGATGTACCATCGTCAAATTGAAATGGTGGGAGACAGGTTTGTCGACATCGTTGTTCCTAGCGGAACACATGGAAATGTTCAGAAAACCTGTTGAAAAGACGTCGGCTAATTTCAACATTAGAGGATTTACAGCATTTATTGCACGGAATACAGTAAACAATGCTCGAGGAGATGAAAGTAAACTATGTCGAATAGTTTATATTTAGGTCCAGAAGTTTATATTTAGGTACGAGTTCAGATTTAGGTCCAAAAACAAGAGTGGTGTTGTTCAGGAAAGCACACGAGAGCAAGAAAAGATAAGGCGAATGAATGAATTTTGTTTGAGGGCACTATTATTATTATTTTTATTATTATCATTATCATTATCATTATCACTATCACTATCATTACCATTATTATTATTATTATTATTCGTATCTACACACCATCCACTTAAGGACAGTGGAGGGGGTCTTTTCCTGACATTGGCTCCCAATTATTATTACCATTATTATTATTATTATCATTATTATCATTATCATTATCATTATCATTATTATTATTATTATTACTATTATTATTATCATCATTAAGGTCTTTATTATCAATAGACACAACAGACGTGTGACTCTACAATTGATAGTGATTGCTAAAATTTGAAGGCTAAGTTACATGCGTACTAGGTATGAAATTAATGTTAATTAAAATCTATTATCAATATATAGTATCTAATACCTATAAAAATTACTCCAATAAAAAGAAGTTAAAAAGATATCTGTTTAAAAAAGATCGTTTATATCTTTCATTTTTAACTTTTCGTAAGCTAAACGCATACCCTCGTTCTCTTAGTACTCTCTGTCTCTTTGCAGGAAGTAATTCATATATAACGTGTTCAGGCTCATTTATTACTCTATCAAATAAGTTCCTGCCTCTCTTCCATCAGGCCGGACATCTTGATGTTTTTTAACGTGTATATATGATGAGCCATATCGATGAGCTCGTCTGAAAAACTTATCAATGCGATCTAGGTATTTGATTTGCAAGGTAGAACCCCAAATTTCTATCCCATAGCAAAACAGCAACATTATGAGTCAAACAGTTTTCTAAGATGATCTCTAGAATAATCATAAAACCTACATCCTCTCAATATGTACATACGGATTAACAGGTGCACTGACAATCATGCCATCAGCGAACTTAACGAATAAATTACTGTGTGAATAAATTACTGTGTCCAATGTTATATTATTTACCATTACAGAAAATAGGAAAGGACCAAGGACTGTATCCTGTGGTACACCCTTGCTGATGTCGACATCTATCCCATCGACCATCGGTTCATCGAAAAATTAATAATCCAGTTAATAACATAAGGATTAATCTTAGCTGACGTGATTTTTTCACGGACAATGGTATGGGGAATGGAAGCAAATGGTTTGCTAAATGCGAAAGACATCACCCGAACGAAATCAGCATCTTTATCCAACCATTTAAGCCAATGATGTTGGGCATTTGATAAAGGCAGTTGTCGTCTTTGTACCTTCCTTACAGGCAAACTGATACATTCCGATCAATGACCTAGGCTCCACGAAATCTGTTGTTTAAAGACCATTTTTTTCAAAGAGTCTCATAAAAATATTTGTCAGCGATATAGGCCTCAGCTGGGTTCATTATGTCAGAGAAGAGTCTTTGGGTATCGGACTTATATTGGTGAGTTTCCGCACGAGGGGGACACACTATTGTTTTAGTGAAGATTTGAATACCTATAGATACTCTGCCAAGTCTTTCCACAGCCAGTGTGGAAGCCCGTCCGGACCTGGCGCTGTTTTTGTCTGGTGAAAAATGTTTTTACAGTACGCACCTCGACAGCGGGAATTCGGGTTCCTTCACGGAATGGTAACAGTTCCGGAGCCGTGTGCTGAGTGTCAGTATTAATCTTTCGAAAGTAAAAATTTATAAAACTTATGAACTAAGTTGTCCCAAATGCTTTTGTCGCGTCGTAAAGAGGCTAATGTTTTACCAGTAAACATGGCTGACGTCTCAGGACCATTCTGAAGAAAACGAAAATTGCGACTGATAACGTCCTAACATTATAATTAAAGAGATGATACGTTAAAAAGGGATTTTGTCCGTAGAATTTTGTTCTAAATGTGGTTCATACCTTTTGAACGGCAGCGTCTAATAGGTAGTTAAGATAGCCACATTGGGTGGAAAATGATCTCATTTCCAAACATTTGGCCTAAAAATTCTGGTCATCGCTGCAAAGGCAGCGAAAACAAGAATAGGAGATAGACTGTTTTGTATGATTAGAATGTGAGGAAGAAGACCACTCTATACTTGTGACACTGACCAACGTCCTTCCGATAGGTTTACTGAACATCTCATACGTTCCGCAAGGAATAACGATGTCGACGAACTTGTCTCACGCCATTTTAACAGTAATAACTACTAAATATCTGATATGACAGTATGTGCAATCTTCCCCATCTCTGGCGGATACGAGAGACGCAAGTAACAAGAAAGGCATCTCGCCTTCAAACTTGGAACCATTCATCCCTATGGGCTCAATTAACGTTTTTCTTTATCGTTCGATCCATTACAAGTTATTGTTGTTGTGTAGCATGGGCGGACACAAAAGCATTAGCTTGTGCACCCATTCTTTTTTGGATTTAAAAGGTTGATAGGCTGCCGAATATATGTAGAAAAAAATCTTATTTTAAAATTTTTCGACATATATTCGGCAGTTTACCAACTAGTTAACTTTCTAAGTTATTTTATTTACTGCCAACGCCGCCGTCTACATCTTTACATCGTTCTCTTGTTGAGATTTGCTTTGCCCACCTTCCACATACCCTCCCTGGATCCTCTGGCATCGTCTTCCCTAGTCAGTTTACTGATCAACATTCAATAAAATAGCAAACGACTTTCCTTAGCCACATCTCATTAATGTTGATATTTGGATTAGATTGGATATAGTTTTGTCATATACTCTGTCAATAAAAACATCGTCAAGTTTAAATTTCATTTTACGTTTCACTTCGAGGTAACAAATTCGCTTAAAACGCAAGAGGCTGATTACACGAGACCTGTACCAAGTCAGACCGGCACGATTTGAGTTCACCCTCCATATAAATCCTTATTTTAGTTTACATGAGACTGGTTCGAAAAATCAAGTCGGATCGGTCTGACTCATTCCAGGTACTGGGCCGATGCTGCTGATCAACCTGTTTCACAATATCTTGAATTTGCATAATTTTAAAAATCTTGAATATGGCTTAGATTATAGAAGATTATACTAGATTATACAATCATGTAGCTTGAAGTAAAGGTTACTCAAGAGTGGCAGAAATTTGGGATTATGGGGGCTATACGCTATCACACTATAGTATTTCTGACTATATATATTACACTATCACATTATAGTATTTTTATATTATCACATTATAGTACTACGCTATCACACTATAGTATTTCTGCTATCATATTTTCAGGTTGATGCTAAAACCTGCTCGTCACCTAACTTAACTAATCATTCAAAAAAAATTTTATCCCATTTGATAACTTTATTAATAAGATGAAAGTAGACATTTCCCTATATTTAGCTATCTGACATACCCACAAATGGTCAGCAGAGAATGCACCCTCAAACTTTTTGTAAGAATTAGCACCCTCTAAATATCAAACATCTTCAACTGTAAATCATATTTATTGTACTTCATTCTCTAATGATCATAGAACTCAACTGAGGGAACTTAATTTAAACATGTCATACATCTGACAATAGTCAAAGTTACTAAATGTTATGTACTGTCTGCAGGAATTTGTTCACTTTAAATTTCAAAATTCAGATATTGAAATATTTCTGCAGTTTGAGATCCTCAAACATACAATGATGTCATGTCAGTAAGTATATAGAGAATGTTTAGCTATTACACCATAACTTTTAGTAAAATCATAAAAATGTTTTTTAGTAAAATCATACTGTACATGCTGGTCAACATCACTTTAAAATTGAAATTTACTTTAGACTCAAATTAAAAATTAAACAATCATGCCTTGTTACTTCACTAGAAGCACGAGAAGTTACTGTATTACATCCCATAGACTGAGTTTTCAGTGGCAATAGGAAGGTCAGTTAAACTGCTGGTGGTCAACCAAGTGGTCCAGCAATATTTTGTGAACTTTGCTATCATTCAAGACTGGAATTTAGCCTGCCAGGCTGCCACTTTTGAAATTAATTTTGGGTTTTGAACAGCTACTTGGTGCGTGGACACCCACCTGTTGCATAAGGCCTGTATGAAGTGTTTTACTAAAAGGTATTTACTTTTGCATCCATCAACATGATTGCTTTGATAAACATTTGAATAGATTTACTCTCTGACCAGTATGAATTTATTTCTTTCAAAGTTTGCAGTCACTTATACTGTATGGCCTTTGACAGATAAAAGATGAATCAAGGAAAAATGAATTATAGGTGGTATTTATACTTACCAGTATAAAATTCTCAGCAAAATCACAATGGTTTTTAGATTTTTCCTTAATTTTAACAACAAATTTTGGAAGTTCATCTTCCTTCATTAGGTTAGATGTTACTGTTAATTTGATTGCATGCCTCAGTGTCTTCACATTGGCATTTTATATGTAAGTAGCTTATTTAAATTTTCATGCAAGACATGTGAAAGATGATGAAATATACTTTGGGATATGATATAAATATCATCAGTAGTGGCATTGTTTGTGAGTAAGTGTAGCAATTATCATTTTGGTTTAAAACTGTTGTTTTAGAGAACTCTATAAGAAAGTATTAGTTTATTTTTTTTTACAATTAGCAATTAGAACTGCAATCTGTAATTTCCTGAAATTCACCAGTTAGTACAGAGTCCTGCAACAGTGAATACCAAAAGACTGATGAGAAAACAAAACTAAAACTCTGCCAATCTCTGTTTGTAATTATACATATACAGATTTCTTTTGTGTAAGTCATAATTAACTTGAGTTCAGACAATACAGCAGGGAAAGGCAAGGTGGCTGGGCCACCTAAATTTTTTTGAGATTTAGACCTTGATTTTTATATAAACTGCACAAATATATTGTAATTTTTGTGGAAAAAGGAGGTCTGAAGTGTCCATTTGTAGCTGTTTAAAGCTATCCTACAGCAAAAAAATGCACTGTTTTCTGGGACCTCATTTCTCGACTCTGTTGCACTCCTTATGAAACACTTCAGTTGGAATTCCTATTACAAATTGGCCCAAATCCCTACAAAACCCTGTGGAAATCAGAATTCCTGCAGGATAAGAAATTTCCTATAAATTATAAATTGGCCCAGATTCCTACAGGAATGCAATATCCTATTTTATGGGGCTTACTTAGCTCCAGTTGTGCCAACAAGCCACCTCCCCTAAACTCTGTGAGCTTGCTATGGGCATGCTAGCAACACCTGTCCAAATCTTTTTGTTCCAGCCTCTACGTGGAACTCAAACAGCTGTACTGTATGGAGCTCTGTCACTGGCATGTGGAAATAAATACATTTATACTACATTGTTTTTTATAAATACATTTATACTTCATTGTGAATTTTACTGGAATTCTTATTCCATTTCCTACAGGAAATTCCTTCTAATTAGAAATTGGCCCAGATTCCAGTAAGAATACAATATCCTATAGCAGATGCTATAGGACTTTTTTGTAAGGGTATTCAAATAAAAGGAAAAAAAACCATAAAGCTTGGCTTTTTTCCCCATTTTCTCAAAGTAATTTTAACAGACTAAGCTGGCAAATCCTTGCACTTGGATTGTTAAAATATCAACAACACAGCCAATTCAGGGGTCAAATTTCACCAAGTCCACCAATGCCCTAGCTGTAGTCGAATGGTAAATGGCTGCTGGCTATATGGTAACCAAAGCTCATTTTGGCCACAGGTTGACTGCAATTCATTTACATGTATTAGCAATGTATTATTATTAATGTATTTCATGTATTAACGTTTTTAATAGCTAGTACAATTTTCCTCACAATGTGATGAAAAATGTTAGCTAATAAATAAAAAAATTGACAGTGATTAATGACAAATGCAACTTGGTTCTGTTGTAAATAACTTTACCAAATGCTGTTATATAGTTAAATATGGCTAAATGTTCCACAATGCTGTATTAATTTAGTTACAATAATGTACATGTATGTTGTATTTTACAATAAAGTTTTGGATTTCTGCTAAAGGAATGTTCAAAACATGTTTACTGTACAGTACTGTATATGTGAGTGAGTAGAAAAAAATGGTCTTGTTGAAATGGCCTACTGGTAGGTCCTTGGATTGAAGGACATACCAGTAGGCCATTACTGGGTTTGAATAGAAAAACTTAATTTTGACCGTTGAAATTTGACCAATAAGGATTTTATATGTGTTTATCTTAAAGTCTTTGTTGTCTAAGTCATGTCCTAGCTGAAGGAAGAAAATATTACCAATGTCCATTTGTACACAATTAGCTTAACTCACCTAACAAGGAAATACTGTTTAAATTTCATTAATTAATTAAATTGACTTATATATCACTGTGTGCATTTCCTTAAATCATATAATGCTACTGTACATAATTATAAGTATGTCATTGGTCATCCCAACTTGATATTTCCCTATTTTCTTAGGTGAACTTTTCAGAGCTTCCCATCACGTTTGCAAGTTCTGCTTGTCAATCTCCTTTTTTTTTCCTGGATAGGCCTGTATATTAGCTCGATGTCTTTGTATAGTCACTAATTAACATGAACTGACACTAACACTTGATCTTTTCATTTCAAACATGCCCAAACATGGAACCCATACATATTGCTGGACTAAGTAGCAATTACTGAAGCAACTATAGGATATTGCATTCCTACAGGAATTCAGGCTAATTTCTAACTGGAAGAAATTTCCCTCACATAACACAATAGGGCTGATTGCTGATGCTGATCATTTCAGCCAACTTCTTCAAAACCAAGCTCATTTTTGTAAACCTGGTTGGTTCTGATACTAGCTTTTCCATACATGCAAGTTCTAGAATGTTGCCAACTTTCCAAGATAAACATTTTAATTTTTTTCCCCTTAAGTTTTACTTTTAAGGGTCAGGTTTTGGTACATGTGCAGTATGTTATCTGGAGCATTCTGATTCTTTCTTTGAATGGATGTTGCTGGGGTTGGCTTGTATCCACCAACACTTGACTCGCTGTTGACAAACTTACCCTTGGACTTGCACATAAGCATGTCTAAATCCTCACATTAAGAAAATCCACATTTTCATGGGATAATCTTGGGGGATTTATGCAGTGCATGACTTTTATGTTGGCCAGCAGGGAAATTAGCGGATTTTAGTTTAGTAATTTTAGATTTTAGGTATAATGTGGTTATTACATTTGGTACTTTTGTAATATGCTTTTGTCGTTTAACTGAACTTGCTACTTATTATAATTTATTTATGAGATGCCTAGAGAGACAATTATATATTGAAGGGGAAGTAAAAGTTAAAGCATATATACTCTAAGTCCAGACAAATCGAGTTAATCGCCTACCTTCCAACGAGGCACTCTCTTCACAAGAGTCCCAATTAGGTCCATTCGAAATATCAACTTCTACTGGGGATGTAGCGTCCTCACTTTTGGGACTGTCTTCGCCGACTGAAAGTGAAACTGATGTTGGTATCTGTTGGGATGCATTTCCCACTGAACCATCACTTCTTTCATCTACTTCACTTTCCTCCATAGAAAGCTGTTGATATGATCGTAAATTCTACATTTGTAACATCTTTAAGTTTAGTTAGGCGTTTTCTTCGCCTTACCACTCCGAGATGAAGTAAGCAAATTTAAAGATCCGCAAGTCCAGTCATGTGTTAACAAAAGCAGGAAGTAAACCTTATTTCCAGGAATCAAACAGAAATTCACTGAACTCGGGCGTGACTTTTGCACGGATGAATGCGCCTTCAAGTACACCTGAAAAAACGCACGATCTGAATCAGTACCAATATAAACTCTCTTCTAATGCTTATATCGTGACTGGTTTGACACAGAACTGGGACAGATCCACTGGACAGATCAGTTTAATTTTGTCGGTGGGGTTAGGCAATTGGCAAGAAAAAAATTTCTGCACAGCAAAAATGGAAGGGAAAAATTCGAGCAAGCCCCTTCGTGGGGCCCACACTAGGTTTTTTTGGGGCGCGGGATAACGCATATTTTAGTGACGAGAAACGAGATACAACACGAGATTTAGAACTATTAACCATTGTGATCCGGGAAAAAAGGAAATTAGACAGCGGGATTCGGAATTTCTGACCATTTCTGTAGTTTCTCATATTTATTTCTCACTCTGTGTGTGCTAAGACGTGTCCCTAGAGTTTTCAATCTAGTTGTTCTAGCCAGTCCTAGGTCCTTAAAATTATGGAAAAAGGTCTTTATAAGTTACGGAAAAGTCCTTGATTTTCAATTTTGTGAAAGAATGAAAACACTGCCGCTAGGATTAAGTAAGAAATGTAGAAATTTCTTCTTCAAACGGTAGATAGTATACAAGTCAGGAAATAAAATTGGCCGGGATCGGGATCAGCTAACCAAAACTATCGTGATTACGGAAACGGTAGAAAATACGAAGCGGGGAACGGCATTATGATGCAAAGAAAAATTGCCCATCCCCTCCACTCCCACTAAATGGTCCGTCCACAAAATGAGATGAAGACCATTAGAGATCAGATATTAACTAGAGAGGGCGTTGTACCCAAATGTCCTCGACAGCAGTTAACAAATTGAAAAGCCGCCATCTTAGATAAATTAGCGGGCAAACCACTTCATACTTGTCCGGTGTTTTTTCTGTTTTGTGTAAAAAGAATACTAAAAATGAAGGAAAATAAGTCAGATTTTCTTTTCAAAACATGAATCGTTCTTAATTTTGGTGAATTTGACGTTTTTCAACATATTGAATGATGTTTTTTAAGTAAATTCATCAACGAGAATTATGGGTAAATTCATGATCGTAAACACTCGAACAAATTGGAGTCTGGAGATAATGGATTTGCCCCAAAGTTTACTCCATTTTTCATTTACTCCCTCTTTCTTGCTGGCGCAAGATAAAAGGCTCTGGGGAATCCACAAATATAAGAACTCTGATTGGTTATTCGTTCATTCGTGTTAATTAGCGGAAGTCAGCCAACCACTACCTTATTAAGAGATGTAACTGAACAGACCTTGTCGATTTCAACGAAAGCACGTCGAAACCGGAACCCCTTGAAACTAGTGAGTTCCGGTGCGGATTATCCAAGAGCCTTCTATCGCGTGCCAGCCAGAATGAGACTCAGGGGACGCAAATGAATTTACTCAAAATGGCGGGTGTCCAATTTGTTAGCAATTTTTGGCCCCATGCCTTCTCTAGTTTTATATGATCTCTATGATCAAGACAGCCTGATCGTGTCCACCCCGAGCACTCAGTGCAATTTCCTGTCAAGTGCCCGAGTACCGCGGGATGGTGGGACGACATCTGCATTATTATTTAATTGAAGCTGGTTACCACTTCTTAAAACAAACCAATGATGACCCGTAGACTGGTGAATGCATTGTGACGTGCGAATATTCATGCTTTTCAGAATCTTTGGCTAGATTGCGCCGCTCTACACAAAGAACGTTGACCACAAAACGAGGTAAAAATAAAACAACATAGACAATCTAATATTCCTGTCGTAAAATTGACGTAAAATAGGCCCTTTTAACAATTTTCTGACGTCTCCCAAACTACAAGAATCAGTTAAGGCTTGAATGGATATGCTTTAAGGCAATTGTCCCATTGCGGACTTTTTTCCCATTCCCAGTGAGCAAATCCCAATTCCAATGACTCAAATCCCATTTCCCAGGGCAAAAACAGGCCACTCCCAATTGCCATTTTGCCCTTTCAGGAGCCTCATTTACGGTGACAGGAAAGTAGTCCATTTTTGGAGCTGAATTGTGTTCGAACATGTAATTGAAATGTGAGTGCGTGTTAGATGTTAACTCTTCCATCTGAAGAACTTACAATGGAAATTACATTAGCACACACCTGGTCAATTAGGCCTAAGCAACAAATAATCTCTAGAGCCCCTCCAAGGCGATATAAAACAAAGCTCGGCATGCAAAACAGGTGCCTGCTTTCCCCAGAAAGCCAAAAAGCGGACCACAGAGTGTCTTTCAAAGTGAGAGACGGGGCAAAAATATGAGAAAAGTCAGGGGGTATAGTCTGTATTATAGCGCGGCGAATAACGACATAAAACCAAGAAAACGAAAAAGGCACGACTGTCCGGTTTCGTGGGTGTGTGTGAATAATACTGAATTTCAAGTGTTAGTCTTTACAAGGGTTTAGTGTTCCATAAACTTATTACTAGAGTCAGATGTTTAATAGGAGTGGATACTACATCTCTCTCCACATTAAGACAAAGTCTTCTTCAGGAATTTTCTTGTCTCCTACGAGTTAGATAACTTGTTCGAAACAAAATCTAAATTGAACAACATAAACTTTCATATATTAAGAATCCGATTAGCCTGTCCGATTAGTGATAACCTAGTCTGTTGGGCTATTGTCTTCGCCGTTGAGATCTTCTTAGATCCGGTGATTCGGCAGGTGGTTCTGGTCCATTTTGGTCGCTCGGCATCGAGTCGTCGTCTTCGTCATCTGTTTCACTCCGAAAGGTTACAATCGGTTCGATCTTTTTAGAAAACGATGCGTTGCGGGTGACTTTCTTGGAACCACGTTTAACAGCGACCATGCTTCCCTTTCTGGCGTCAACCACGAATGCATTGGGGTTGAAACGAGTGGCCAACTTGTTTGCTTTCGGTTGTTGGATTAGGACTGTGTTTCCAACTTTTATTTCACTGGCTTGCGAGCGCTGTCGTTGGTCGGCATATTTCTTTATCTTCATCGCTTTTCGTCATCGCGTTTGCGTATGAAATCATATGCTTCACTTTCGGTGACTTCAGTGTGTTGGGGAAGAGGTGACATGTGACATGTGGTTCTATGGGGAGTTGCACGATATTAGCGTAGGAATACATTAACTTCTTGTTTCCAATTCTTGGTCTCCAAGTTAGCTGTGCGGATTGCTTTTCCGAGTGTTCAGATAAAGCGTTCAGCTTTGCAGTACGCTTTGGGCCAATAAGGAGTAACCTTTCGGTGCTCAAATCTAAGAACACCGGCAAAGTTTGCAAACTCGCGGCTGGTAAATGGTGGACCATTGTCGGGTATACCTTGTCTGGAGAAGATACCATCAAGCTTCTGGATGACAATTTTGGCGGTCGTTTTTGGCGGTTGGTTTCGATTGCTCGTGAAACCTTTTGCACGACAGAGTCACTTTTGGTTTCTTCTTTGACTTCTGATAGGTTCGTAGCTTTTGGAACTATGTTGTTACAAAGGTAGTTGACATAATTCTCGGCGATGTTATCTGGTAACGGAATAGCTTCATCTGGATGACGACTAATGAAGTCAGCAGGGTTTTCAGTATCTTTTCCTGGCTTGTATGTGATCTGGCAGTTGTATGGCATCAGTCTCAGTTTCCATCGGTCGATTCTTGGCGATGTTGGCTTGTGACTGTTAAAAATTCCGAGAAGAGGTTTGTGGTCGATGATTACTGTAAAATTCGCACCGTAGAGAAAGAGATGATAATGTTCAGTGGTCCGGACGACTGCAAGCATCTCCCGTTCCGTTTGCAAGAAGCGAGTCTCGACGTCGGACAGTGCACGGCTTCCATAGCTGATAACTTTCCCATCTTGAATCAAGAGTGCTCCTAGACCAGTTGGGCTTGTGTCGATGAGCACTTCAGTGGGCTTCGTTGGATCAAAATAGGCTATAAAGCGATCGCCAGTGAGCTTACTTTGTAGCTTTCGGAAGGCGTTTTCTTCTCCTTCTTCTTCTTCTTCTTCTTCTTCTTGCCATTTCCACGTGGAATTCTGATGAGCCAAGGCGCGAAGAGGAGCGGTGATTGCGGCATAATTTGGGATGAAACGAGAAACGTATTGAGCCATTCCCAGAAGCGATTTAACTTCGCTTGGACTTTCTGGAGGTTGCATATTATTGATGGCTTTGATTTTCTGAGGGGCAGTTTTCATTCCATTTGCACTAAAGGTCGCGTTCTAGTTGATGATACCAGATGCTAGATCTAGTGTCCTAAATACAGTTGCACCATTAAGATCTGTAATAAGTTCATCAAGAGTTCGTATAAGGTCTTTTTCGCTTTTGACAGCTTTGTTGGCCTCGCGCATGTCAACGCACAGACGAATTTCTTAGGGACGACCACAATTGGACGGACCAAAGGGGTGGGGCCATCAACTCTTTTGATGATGTCGAGATCTTCTAATCGTTGAAGTTCTTTTTCAACGTCCTTTCTGACGTGAAATGGAATACGGCGGTGAGTAATATAGCGCGGCATAATAACGACATAAAACCAAGAAAATCAAAAAGGCACTACTGTCTGGTTTCGTGGGTTTGTGTGAGTAATATTGAATTTCAAGCGTTAATCTTTACAAGAGTTTAGAGTTCCATTAACTTATTACTAAAGTTAGTTAGATTTTTAATAGGAGTGGATACTACATAGGTCAAATTTCCAATGGTTTAACTTGTTATGTATACAAAAACAAAACCGTTAGATTCAACAGACGTCAGTGGTGGCCGCTCGCAATTGCCGTTTGCCAGTTAATTTAAGAAAAAATCCACAGAAAAAAAAGAAGATTGTGGGGAATAGGGGGTATTCCCCCCTGCTTCCCCAACTAGGCCCACCCACAGTTTGCTAAAAATAATCCAAAAGCCGACAAGTTGCTCCAAACTTAAGGTGGGGTTCTAGCTGAAGTATCGAGTGTGTCAGACGACCAGTGAATGTTTGTCAAGCTCTTAATCTCACAAAAACGATTTCTGCGTCCGGAGGTTCAGAAAATGTTGCACTCTCTAAAGAACGGTCTTCGCTCAAAATGTCAGAGCTTTTCTGCATAAATTTGGCAGTCTACCAACCATTCAACTTTTTTTTTCTACACTTTTGTACGTCAAAGTAATCCATTGAAATTAAGTTTCACATAAAAGATGCAGCTGAATTAAAGAACGTCATGTAAAGTTCGAGAGATAGTCGATTTGCCCAAAGTCAAAATAACGCGATATTTCGGCGTTGTTGTTTATATTAGGTGTAGGTCGCATCAAGGAACTGACGGAGACCCAAATTTTAGTGTTCCTTGGTGAAAACATCTTTTTAAAATTTTAGGCTGGCATCTGGTTGAAATATAATAAGTCTCGCGCTTAGAACACGTTTAGTTTTGTACTTTTGTGATTTGACCCTGGATTTGAGTAAGTGTAAGTTTCCTAGTTTGTTTAGAGAGAGGTCTACGTCGAATTTTTCAAGACTATAACCATAATGCAATTCCAGACTAGTTTTCAGCACGGCATCGGGCTCTATGTTAATGGTGTTATCTGTAGAATAAAATGCAAGTAGCGTGATATTCTCGTTCAGACCATTGACTTTTCCCCTTTTGTAACCCTAACATCCATCGTCGGAGTATATTCAAGACTGGTTCTGATGCGATTTGCAGCTTGACTTCCCACTAACTCAGTATACTGCCCTCCCCCAAGATACACTTGGTAGTAAATTTCAGAGTAGTTCAACTCATACCAATGTAACCAATACTTGTTTCTTCAAATATGTCGTCATCTTGACGGCGCAAATATAGCAAAACAAACCACGAATTGTGGAAAACGAAATCGTACTGAACATCTTGAAGGAAAAAACATTCGCAAAATGTAACCTGTAAAACCGTCATATACTACTCGTTAAAAAGTGACGAGAGCATAAGAAATGTTAATGATTGCCCATTTATAACCTTTACTTTGTGGTTCTTAAAAGACCAGTTCACTGATTTTCCTCTACCTATGGAATTTCAACGAACTCTTCTTTTTAATGACCTTGATTTTTCAGCAATTCCATCAATGTGTCAATCAGACGAGCAAATTAATCGAATAGATGTATTCACGTCTCCGGTACATAAATGGACGCATATTGCACTTTTTGATGTTAAGCTTTAGTGTTAAAATTTTTGAGACTTACACTGGGTTGAAAATGAAAATTTCGTCGTCATCCATTTTTCTTTTGATATTCCAAGGTTTTAAACTTGAAATATTACAAATTTCAGTGTGCCATATTAAAAAAGTTCTTGCTTATTGCTCAAAGAATGTAACTGGAACAATGAATCGAAACGTCCTCTGCAAGCTAGGAAGTGGGAGAACTGCAGTTGATTCTGTTCGGGAAATTTGTAGCGACGAAACGCTATTTCTATCGTATAGGTGTTGTTATTTTGATAAAAGGAGATTGGAGAATTCGTGGACGATAGAGTTAACTGAATACAACTGCACAATAAGCCAATAGAGAGTTTTAAATCCAAACGAGACTCAAAATAAAAATCTAGTTCACTGAGGCATAAATTAAAGATGGCACAGGCGTTTAAATTTTTAGTACTCGTAACACTTGATTCGACGACCAAGGCCTCCGTATCAGCCGGTAAGCTTTATGAAGGCCTTAACATTGCAAAAGCTTCACCGGTATTTAACCTGACCCAGATTACGTCATGCACAGTTCCAGCTTCGACTTCTATAGCAAGGCTTGTCCGTGTCACAAGAAGTTTGTACTCTTTTGTGCATTTGAAATTCCATGACTTTCCATGGCCTAGTACTAATTTTTTTCGCGATACATAAGAATTTTGTGTATGTATTCTGTTTTTATTTTTTTATAGCCTTTTTTCCATAACTTCTCATGAAATAAATCGAAATTCAAAGACGTTCCAGGCCCGGAAGATAAATTCTAAAATGCCATGACTGTCCAGATTTTCCGTGACCTATACGAACTACGGCAAGAGCAGGTCAGCCATTTAAAAGGTACCATTTGGTTTAGAAAAGCGTACTTATCTCACGCGAGCAAGATAGTGTATCGGAACTCCTGGTCATCTCCGGGAGACTGTTGCTTGTGTATATCTCTGCAATACACGTTCTTAGCTCGTATTCTTCTTTTTCTTTGGTTTCAATTTTTCTTCTAGACACGTAAAACTCTACCAAGGTTGTTAATAAGTTGTTGTAGCAGCAAGTTTGTCCGTTAACAAACCCGTTAACAAGTTGCTACAAGGCTATTACTTCGACAAACCGCTACAAGCTTGTTAGTATCAAGCTGTTAACAAGTTGTTCGGTCACAAGAATGTAACAAGTTGTTGGAACAATTTACACCGACGTTGTTGCTTACATCTTGCTCCACACCCAACGCAACAACTTGTTTCGTATCTGTCGAAGTCGACAAGTCGGTAACAAGTTGTCAATGACAAGCTTGTCCCAAGCTGCAATCAAAAACTTTATATCAACTTGTGAACAAAGCGTTACGGGCTAGCTGACAACAAATTGCTCCAGACCCGACGCAACAACTTGTCTCCTCCGCCTCGCCCGCCGCCAGAAGATATTTGTATTCATCATTGACTCCTGGTTCTTACTGATCAAACAACAAAAAACTGAAGCCGTAAATGAAGAGTTGCTTTAAGAGAATAGAGGGGTTAAAATTCGCGTTTAAGGGAAACGAAAAACGTGAAAATACCACGCAACCACGATTTTTTCCACCTTTGTCATTTGCCGTTTGCCGTTACAACGTCAAGATGAGTAATTTGGCGTTTGCCGTAAACACGAGTGGTTTTCTTATAGTTTTAACTGTTGTTTTAAAATATACAAGGTATTTTGACGAGTTTATGTCACATAAACGTTTTTTCAACGTTATTTTCTATTTGTAGTCATACTAGCGGGTTTTTTGACTTCTACAGCAATACGTCAGGTTGCACACGTAAAAATCGTCCAAGCTGTTGACAAGTTGTTGACAAGTTGTTGTGGCAGGAACCTTGTGACAAAGCCGTTAACAAGTTGTTTCCTGACTGTTACTTTGACAAACTGCTACAAGCTTGTATGTGTCAAACTGTTCGCAAGTTGTGCGCTCACAAAGCGTAACAAGTTGTTGGAACAACCTGCACCAACGTTGTTGCTGACAACTTGCTCCAGACACGATACAAAGTCAGTAACAAGACTAAATTGTCGCTGAAGCCAACAGCATGAATTTTAAGGTTACAACTCTCTGACAACTACCTGGTAACAAGTCTGTCAACAACTGTTAACAACAGTAAGATACAAGTTCACGGCAACCAGGTGAAATTTCCGACATACCAAACGCTACTCTGGTTTGTAAATATTAT